>JANHFT010001762.1:51243-79175 GCA_032467955.1 Pseudoxenodon macrops | reverse complement strand
TTAAGAAATTGCAGCTTCCTGCAATAACACCAGCGGAACTGCAAAAGACTGCGCTTAGAACTTCATATATTTTAAGAAGGTACTTGGTTGATATCTAGGACGCTAGAAGCAACCTGTATCAACCATTAGCAGCACTCAATGTATTTGTGATGCATTTTTGAATGTTCAGTTGACTGAGTTTCATGTTTAATGTTTAATGAATTAAAGAAATAATAATAGTAATAACAATAATAATATCATCACAGTTGTCGAAAACCGAAGCGGACAATTTATTGACATGGCGGTACCAGGAGATGCCAGAATCGAAGAAAAAGAACTGGGGGGAAAATCACAAAATATCACGACCTAGCCATTGAAACTATGTGATTATGGCTGAAACATGTAACAGTGATACCCATTGTCATTGGGGCACTTGGTACCATGTCCAAGAATTTTATAAGATTCAACATCAAATTGCAGCTTCCTGCAATAATACCAGCAGAACTGCAAAAAACTGTGCTACTTGAAACATTGTACATCTTAAGAAGGTACTTGGTTGATACCTAGGATGCTGGCAGCAACCCGTATCAACCATTAGCACCAGGCAATTGTATTTGTGATGCATTTTTGAATGTTCAGTTGACTGAGTTTCATGTTTAATGAATAAAGTGTATAATAATAATAATACTGCCCAACCCCTCAAATAAAATTTTGCACAGCAAAGATTTGCCACATATATTACACAGTGTGATGTATAATGTCTATTATGTGGCACTTATGAAATTATGGAACAGCTTAAGTTCAGTTACAGTACTTACATTTTTAGGAAAAGCAAGCAAAAGTTATTTAATCTGCAGGAGGTAAATCAAATCAAATTGATTTATTGTTACAAGGATTTCGATGTTAAAATAGGTTTCATGGTTGACTCACTATACAGCCCTGCTCACAACCAGACAACAGCAAAGGGAGGGTGGAGGAAAGGCATCGGAATGTAAAGGAAGATTGGGTAGGAACTCTGGAATGCAAATGTGCCACCTGGAAGCGTGAGACAGACCCAACTAGGGGTCATCAACTAGGAACATCCGAGGCAGTCAGGCCATCTCCAAAATAAAGTAAGTGCAACTGATTGGTGGACAAGGGACAGGGGGAGATCCATGGGGGAAAAGAAAAAGTTTCCTATACTGTTTGCACACGAAAAAATCACAACTGGCTTTTCTACTTCTGTATCCATATATAAGATAAGAGAGAAAGAGAGAGATAACCTTTATTGTCATTTTTTACTGTGAGCACACCAGTCCACATTAAAAATGAAATTCTGTTGCCTGTTCTCAAAAGAAAGTATACAGTGTATTCAGAAAGTATTCAGACCCTCCCCTTTACTTTGGCCAATTTTGTTGTTTTGAAGCCTGATTCTACAGTTGTTGAAATTCATTTTTTCCCCTAATCTATACTCATTGACAAAAGTGAAGGGTATCTGAATACTTTCTGAATGCACTGTATATCTACCCATACCCATGCATAACACACATATACACATGCTACATGTTATATGCATACGTATATAACATGTAGCATGTGTATACCATACATATATATCAGGTCGGTTCTGGATATTTTTGCTGCCGGTTCACTCAGGCTCGCGCTGCATGTGCGCGCACAGCAATAAAAAAATACTTTCTGCAGAGAAGCAAAAATTAGTTTCTGCACATGCTCAGATTGAGACACCGACGGAACCGGCTCCATGACATCATCGCTGAGCTACTAATGGTTCTAAAGAACCGGTTAGAACTGGTAAGAACCCACCTCTGATATATATACATATAAATATTAATCACTGTTCATATGGCTTTTCAGTAAAATTATACTCTTGGAGGAAAAAGTGAGTTTCTTTAGAGGATTAATGCAGTGGGATGGTTGACAATAGGATTACATTTCATTCCAAACAGATTAAAAATATATTTTTGTTACCTGAAAGCATGTTGTCTGGAGACAATCCAAGCCTTGATTCATGTAATGATTTAAAGTGATTACCAGCATCTTAAGTTACCACCGAATCTATTTGTCAGTCAATGCAGCTGTCCCATTTGTAATGTTACAAAGGAACACCCATAACTACTCATGGTGGAGTATACCCAACCATATAAAAGTTTCTACATGGTGTTGAAGACCAGCCCATATAGAATGAATTGCAGTATTCCAGCCATGAAGTGACAAGGATATGAAAGCAAAGCTGCCTGTTCCAAAAAAGAGTAACTATTACACAGGATGCAATTGTGTCAAGATCTAGTTTTTGTATATCCTTGTGTCAAGGATACATTCAAGATCTGATGGGTACTGATCAAGACCACATATAATTTCTACAAGCTTTTCTTACTATATTTAGAAACAAAGACAGTTTTCCACTTCTTAAATGATAGGCTATCATGGTCGAATAAAAATCCAAAATATTTTTATACCTACCTTTGTTCTCAAAAAGCTTCTAAGAAATCAAATAATACAATGTGATGTATGCCTAATATATGTGCATGCCACTCAGTCCTTAATTGTACTCCTATTTGCCACTTTTAAGGGGAAAAATGGTTTAAATTAGTTGTACATTGTACATTGTACATTCAATCTCAAAGTGAAGAAATGCAAAGTGATAGGCTGGCTAATTCTTTGCTGGGAAACATTTGATCTCATTGTTTTCCATCAGCTTCAGGTGATTCTTAGCTGAGTTGGCCACTGGTCCTCTTAATGCTGTTTCTCTTCTTAACGTGATGTGTCTTGAATTTATACAAATTTTCATTCTGTTTTAAGGTTTAGCAACCAAACTTACTTTGGACAGAAACCAAGAATCCAACATTCCATCTTCAACAGCTGCTAAATCTATCCTATCTGTTGCAGCCATCATCAGTTTTCTAGCTGCCAGTCACCTCTCCATGAATCACCTCCTTCATTATTCCTCAGACTCTTCCCTGATTTTAATGTGTCATCCTGTAAGTTTTTAGACTCCCTTGTTGCCAATTCCATATCCACCCCTTCCTTTCCTGTTAACACTATGTCCCACGAGAAGCACAAATATTATCTGCTCTTTATCAGCCAGTGAAACATGAAATTTCAAGAAGGGAATTTGTTTTGTTTACTTTCCCTCTTCCCAAAACCCACTCCGCAATTCATACAGTTGCAGGGATGTGTGACTAGTAGCCTCAAAGCTTGCGCTTGTGCGTGTCACGTGCCTCCTGACCACAGTTTCTACGTGCTGCGCAAGCAGGAGCTGTGAAGCTATCCAGAAGAATGCCTGGATTGGAAGCCTTCTCCATCTGGGTGGCAGCATCTCTATGAAGAGTCAAAGCTGAATTGTCTCTAGATGCTGTTGGCTTTCAAATCCACAAGTAGCCATGCTATCTTGCTAGGATTCAATCTGAGCCTGCTTCTCCACATCCAGACCCTGACCAAATGCTTAGCTAGGGTTTTTTATAATGTTGAGAGTCTCATATTACTAAGATTTTAATGCTGGGTGCAGATTAGTACCCGAAGAACTGAAATATATTCATCAGTTTTAAAATGCATTATAGTTACTGGTATTACCTTATATAATATTTGATTAAATTAAATGACTGCACTACTTCAAAAACCTCTAAGTAACCCCTGTGATTTACTATTAACCCATTGGGTGGCAGTATAACAGCAGGAATAGACTTAATACTCCTTAAAAATTAATTTCCAACTCAATTCCACACACAGATTTGAGTGTTAAAATAGATTCATGTGGAAGATTTTAGTAAGCTCATCATTTAAAATGTTTGGAAAGATTAACATCTCTCATCATTTAATAAATGTGTGTGTGTGTCCGTGCATGTGTGAATTTTTCACAATTCTATCCCTTGACAGTTTGTTTTCTCACTTGATTCAACTTGTCAGGCCTTGCAGAAAGTTCACACTTCCGAAAGATATTTATGCCCTAGAGTGAATAGAAGTGGAAGCTGATTTGTTGTTGTATGAAGGAAGGGGGAAGCAAAATTCATAAGTAATCCAGTACTTTTATTAAAACCAACAGAAATATCAAAAAATAATTGCCTTGTTACACTCTACATGTTTTGACTGTGGTTTCAGCATTTTTCAATGATGTACATTAAAAGTTAGGATTGATTCCTTGCTGTCCATCTAATACCTTATGGATCTTTTTTCTCCAAGGTTTAACTATAACTTTAACTCCGTTATCAGAAATATATAGGATAAAGCCTCATCTATTATTTTACAGTTAGTGTTGTTATTCCACCTGTGACATAACCTTCATCCTAAATTTACAATAGCATGGATATAAGGACTACCTGAGAGCAAAATGTACCATTATCAAATTGTGCTTATGTGGGTGTAACGTAATCTGTAAAATAATATTATAGAAAAGTGCAGAATTAAGTATTTATAAAGATGACACAGTGTAAACTAGTTCAGGTTTCACTAGAGGTAAAGTATGTAGCAAAGAAAATTGATACAAAAAAGTATTAAATCCAAATCGATGGAAACTCAGTTTTGCGGTCTTTTCAGGGGCTGATATGGGCAAAATGTATTGGGACCATCAAATAGTAGGATTGTTTTAAAACACTGTCAGCAGTGAGTGAAGAAATTCGATTATGAACCAATCAAATCTGAAATAGTAGACAAGTGAAAAGCAAAAGTGAAAAAGATAAATTCTGACATTACTGGAATATTGAAACAAATAAGGTGTCAGCATTAGCCAACGTAATGCCTTGGTCACATGTCGTTGTTAATAGTGTTAAAACTTTGATCAACCTGGAAATATCATAAAACACATGGCTTGTGTTGGTTGTGCTGTATTGGGTTGAATGGTCAGGCTCTTTTTTTAATAAAAGTTGTGTAGATATCCATTTGGTTGGAAGAAAGTTGTGTATGCTCTGTTTTCTCTTGTTCAATGTTGCTGCAGTGAGTTTGTTCTCATCTAAATAAAGTTCTTACTCAGCTTCTCCTGTGAGAGGTTAGGTTGTTGCTTTGATAGTGGAGCACTTCTTTGGTGGGGGTGGTTTTTCAGAACACTACCTGCTATCTTGTACATGTTTGACAAATAAAATAAATAAATTGTGGTCTCCGTTGTGATCAGGATGTCCAGGAAGGGTAGTAATTTGTTGTTTTGGGATGTTGGCTCAGTCCTTATCTTCCTAACAGTTGTGTTTATTAATCATCCACAAAAAGAAATACAAAGAGTACTTGGGAAGGGGGTACTGAAAATTTTCTCTAGTGGATTGTGGAATTGTATGAGACATACAACAGGATATCCACAGTGGGGAAAACCCTTTTCCTCCTAAGAGAGGCTGTGTTGGATCAAAATATCTTCTGTGTGTGATAGTATGTCTATTCTAAAGACAACCATGGTCAAGATATGGATGGAAGTGCAGTTTTCCTAACTGGACAACACACTTGGGATTCATGATTAAGTTTCATGTACTATATTCTTGAAATGTATCAGCAGGTGGGCCTATTTCCAAGACATATAATACCAATAATAAGGACGTGCTAGTATTGGTTTGCATCCATTACTCATCCCATGATAATGTGATTAGTTTCCAAAATATGAACTTTTCACATTCCCAGCTTCACGTTACATTTGTGTTTCGAAATGTAGGTTTCCCTGGTTACTTGTTACCAAGCTTATTTTCTTGGGAAATCCAAATGAAAGAATGCTGAACAGTAATCCAGTTAAACCCTTTTTGCTGTTCTATCATCTAGTAACTTAGACATTTCTTTTCAACAACTTTTGAAATTACATCAGCCTTCTCACCCCAGTGGAATACAGTTAACTGTGAGCTGGATGACATTATAACCATTCTCAACCTCAGAGTCATTTTGGCAGAACAGGTTAGAAAATCTTAGCTGTGCTTCCTTTCTAAAAGGTGACATTAGCTGGCATTTAGCTTCTCCAAATCAAATTTAATATTTATTCATTACACACAACATCTCCAGGATTTGCTAGACAATAACATGATGAGTAATAAATAAACATCATTTGTACCCGTTGGAAGAAATATTCATCTGGTTCAGTTCCAAGACGGGAGAAAAGCACTGGAGACAAAATGGAGGCTGGAGGCTGATTGAAAAGAGGATCCATTTATTCATGAAGCAGAACCATCAAGCACGTGTGATTCTGGGCAGCTGACCACATGGAGTTGAGGGGTGATTATACTTCCTCTGGGCTTTGCACTTGAACTTCCTGTTCCTATGCAAGAACATGTCAGACTCCCATGGTGCCATGTAGGGGTTATGTAGAGGTCATAGCTGGCTCTGTAGGTTGTCTGAGCTCCCAGGTTTGGTTGAAGCTTGGACTGCTGATGTAATGAAGGGGCTTGTTGGGCAATTCCTATTGTGGCTGAGAGCTAATCCTACCTCGGTTCAGACCTTGCTGCAGAGAACTTTTGCCTATGAATAGAGCTACCTAGATACTTGGCTTCTTTCAATAAGTTCTTTATCTCTTAAGGTCTGACATCTACTGAGGGCTGCTCAGAAAGGTGGGGGCTGCTTTAAAAAACCATGTTTCTCCATTTTTCATCCAGGGAAATATAATATTCTGCCTTTTTAAATATTTCTCAAAATATTTCATTCTTCTAGGAGAAGGGTGGGTGTTAACTTTCTACATACCTATCAGAAAAAAATAATGTATATATATATAGAAAAGGTATAAATAATAAAACTGATAATAATATCCTTCTGGACCAGCTTAAGGTGTTAAGGGTGAGTAGCACAGTGTTGCCTGATTCTTCTCCTTCCTCCTGGGTCAGTTCCAGTTGGTGTTGATGGGGAGGAGAGATCTACGCTGCAGCTTCTAATTTGTGAGGTGCCTCAAATCTCAGTTCTGTCTCCTCTCCTGTCCCCCATTTACTAGCTACATTGAGGCTGCTGGGTGAGGTAATTTGACAGTTTGGGGTGAGGTATCTTCATTATGCTGATTATACCCAACTTTATATCTCTACTCTGCCTAAGCAATGCCATGGATGTCATGCAAGGGTTTGGATGGAGTGCAGTAGACTTTGAATCAACCCAAGCAAGTCTGAATGGCTTTAAGTAGTTGGTCCTTCCAGTGGCAAGAATTTTCCACTGCTAGTCCTAGATGGGATTGCACTATACGGATTGGCCCGTGGACAATCTGGGAGTCCTCTTGGACTCACGGTTCCTGCAAGAAGAGCAGGTAGCCGTAACCAGGAAGGCCTTTTTATAACTTTGTGTTGTGCACCAGTTGCACCCATTTCTGGACGCTCTCACAGTCCCTCTTACCCTTGTGACCTGTCCTCTGGATTACTGCAACAACACGCTCTATGTGGGATTGCCTTGAAGAGCATTCAGAAATTTCAGCCGGTATAGAATGTGACTGCATGAGTAGTAAAGAATGAGAAATCTTTGATACATGTAACACATACAGCAACATCGATACATGAGCTGCATTGCTTGCTAGTGTGCTTCTGGGTGCAATTCATCTAAAGGTGATCAATTATCAGCTTTAAAGCTCTTCATGGCTTCAGGCTCTAAGGCAGGGCTGTCAAACTCACTGCCTGTGGACTGGATGCATCACACACTGGCCACGCCCAAACCTGGTTTAGCGAAGGGGGGGGAGATGTCCTGATACATCATGTTATGCCACTGTGACACCCCCGCTCTAAGGGATCATGTTCTCCCACTCTTTCAAACCTGTTCAATTTGGTCTAGCAGCAGGGGTGGGTTCCTACTGGTTCAGCCTGGTTCGGGCGAATCGGTAGCAGCAGTGGCCGGACGACATCAAGAACACTCTGTGCATGCGCAGAAGCATCACGCACGCTCTCCTGTTCCCGAACCGGTAGCAAAGGTAAGTGTCTAGCAGGTTGGGCATGTTACAGGTCCTGTCAACCAAGCAATGTCAGTTGGTGGGGACCAGGAGCCTCCTTTGCTAGAGCTCTCCCTCTGGAACATTCACCTTTCAGACTTCAGGATGACCTTAACCTTGTATAGATGTAAGAATGTAAGAACAGTTCTGAAAAACAGACCCTCATTCTTGTCCAGCCTTCCGTCTTCATCATGGCCAACCAATGCCCATGGGAAGCCAAGGAAGAAGCTAAGCCCATCTTTTGCAATCCGTTTCCAGTGACTACTGTACAGAGGCATGATACCATTGATTTAGAGCAGTGATGGCAAACCTTTTTTTGCTTGGGTGCCAAAAGGGCGTGTGCACGCACGATTGCAATGGCCCTCCGCGCATGCGTGCACAACTGCCACCCCTCCCACACACACTGCCCTTTCACGCATGCATGCAGGCCTCACTGAAGCCTCCGGACTTCTGGTAGGCCCGTTGGATTCGTTTTTCGCCATCCACAGGCTCCGGAAGCTTTCCTAAAGCCTGAGGAGGGCAAAAAAGGGCCTCCCCACACCTCTGAAAGGCCAAAGAGCTGACATAGGGCAACGCCTCACGTGCCCTCAGTATGGCTCCGTGTGCCATTTGTGGAAAACATGCCATAGGTTCGCCAACACAGATTTAGAGCCATGATGATGAAGATTTATTTGTCCTTATACGTAGAACAGAGTAGGACATCATTTCACTGTAATTTCTTTGGAGGATGCTTGTAATGTGTAAAAATGCAATTATAGGACTGGAGGTTACAATGTGAAGAAGGGAAAGAATATTTTATGTTGACAGTGAAACGAGTATAATTGTAGATGAGTAACTTTTGAATGAAAACTGATGCTCCTTTGGAGAAGGACTGGAATTGATTACTTTTACTTTAATATATCGTAAGTGCCATTTGTGGGAGTTACTCTGAATAAAGGTTTTTAGAACAGGCAGCATTAACAGGCAATAAACAGATATTTATCTAAAGTTTTTATTCATGCAGGCAAGGGTGTGTATATTCTAAACGCTTCCAGAGATCTGGAAATTCTTTTAACAAACAATATATATATATATATTCTCTATTCTGTTATTATTAACCTGGGTCTTTTCCATGCCTTCCTCTATAAAACATACTTTGCTCAGTAGACATTAGCAATTTTTGTTGTCTTTTGTTACTGTGTGAACCTTCTCTGAATCTCTTGCAAATACATCATAAACATCAGGCAACAGATGGATAGGAAAAGCAAGCTAGTGTGTCCTTGAGTAGACCTTTTTCTTTATTAGATCTGGTTTGGTTTCAGGGAATAAAACCCTGCAACAATAAGTCATTTGGGAAATGAAGCTCAAAGTTCCTTGAATAGTCAAATCCATATTGCATGTGACTGAAGCCGAAGGCCTGGAAACCAGAGAACATTCAAGCAGCTTCAGGTCTAGTTGTGATGCGCGCTCAGTGGCAGAACTATCAGATCACAGCTCGGAGAGAGTCAGCCTTTCCCCCCTGAAACCATTTTAATGGGGGGAGAGAAAGTGCAATGGGAGCATTTTTCTTAGGCTTCATACCCAAAGGTGAAGATATATCAGCATTGAGAAACAGAGGAATCAGGATGTGAAATGTCCGTGATCTTTCTAACCAAGGAAATATTAAATACAGCATGCTAGGATAGGAAGCGTTCCTTTATTTGAGATCTTCTCTTAACTGGCTGCATTTTTACATCAAAGAAGTTGATTTTGCTTTTAACATGATTTGCCAAATAAGCCAGAAGTAAACTGTAATTAGTCTTTTATATTCGCCCATTTGGTTTGCCTCCTTTCGGGCGTCCTTGCTTCACAACTTTATGGATTAGTTAGAGCAGGGGTGTCAAACTCGCAACCCACGGGCCGGATGTGTCACGTGCTGGCCATGCCCACCCCTGTTTTAGTGAAGGAGGGGCAACGTCGTGATACGTCATGTGACAACAACGTGACGCCACATGTTTGACAGCCCTGAGTTAGAGGCATTTTAGGATAAAATCTAACCAGGAATAAGGCTAAAAACCTAGATAAGCTATGAGGTCTGCCAGGCAAAGTCATTGTCTGAATAATGACATGAAATGTCATCTGATCACATAAACAGCGTCACTTGGGATTTGCAACTGGAGACACTAATAATAAATCTGCACCAGAGAAAAATCTCTCTGGGATGGAGAATGCTTCAGAGTGGCAAATAATCATTGTCTTGTGCTTGACTGCCTGTGCTTTTTTTGGTGCAGAATTCTGACTTGCCCTTTTTCATAGAGGTCCAGTTAGGGAAGAGGATCATCAAATGACCAAGCATGTAAGGCATCATCATCATCATCATCATCTAAGAAAAGATAAAATTTAAGTACTTGTGTTAGATATTTGTATATAATGTATGTACGTAGTATATAATGGTAGATTTTGTGATGATTCAGACTTGACACTCCTGTTTTGCATGTACTAATTTGCAGTGGTAGACTGTTGGCGGTTCAGACCAGTTCAGGAAAACCGTAGTTCCGACAATCAGCTGGCCCACCCAGCCACCCCACCCTATCCGGTCCTATATTTCCTTCTTTCTGGCTCAGCTGATTTGCGCGGCACAGCTGATTTCTGCACCTCCACTGTTCTACTTACCGGGGCTGCCTTAGAAGGTAAGCAGCTGAGCTTCAAATTGCTGTATTTTGAACACTGCGTGCAAGTGCATTAGGCCCGCATGCAAAGTGTGTGCGTGCACGCAAAGCGCGCGATCACCAAACTGGTTGTTAAACCGGTTGCAGCCCACCACTGCTCATTTGGCATCATCAAAATAACATGAAATTTAATACAGGCAAATAAATGCAATGCAAGTCATACATTTAACCCAGCTGGATCAGATGAAGCACTTATCTTGTTAACCATACGCAGATGCTTCCTTGTTCCCAGCTCCTGGGACTTGTTTGTAGCAATGTTACTGGCATGTTTTCGTGAAGAAGTCCGAACGCTGAATCAGGATTTGATAAAGCAACACAATCAACATATCAACAGAATTGCAGCAAAACACTTGCATTTTATTCTTTTGTTTTTATGGTGAGCGGGGAAAGAAGTGTGTTTAGACATAAACCTGAAGAAGATGATACACTCCATTAATGAACAGCAGGTGAGTTCAGTAGTTAAAGGGTTATAGCTTAAATGTCATTTGCCAAGGAAACTGGTCCTGTCTTCAAGTCTTGCTTATGCCCAACAGGGTACAGGTAATCCTTGAGTTACCAATTTATTGGAGCCTGCCAATTACATTCGTAACCCGAGGATTCGTTGGAGTGAATCATGTAAAACGAATGTGATCATTCCCTGCCTTCACCCATGCATTCACTAATTGAATGCATGGCTCATTAAGTGCATATGAGGTACACTCAGGGTGGGGAAGGCCATGCGGGGGGTGTCAAGCAATGGAATAGGCCACCTTCTTAAGACCACCCAAGATCTGAGTGTGAGATGTGAGATCACTAGTGCGAGATTTCATGCTACTGATCTTGCGTATCTCGCACTACAGTACTTTAGGCCTCTGGTTCTCTGCGAACTGAGGACTAAACGAGATCACCGCCAAAAGGCTTTGCAAATGGAGAGTCCTTCTCTCCGTTTGCAAAGCCTTTTGCTGCAGAGTCCTGCGTGATCTCACAGAATGGAGGTCTATACCAGATCCGTGGCAAAAGGCTTTGCAAACAGAAGGAAGGCCTTCTCTGTTTGCAGAGAAGAGAGGCCTAAAGTATGGTAGTGTGAAATCACGTAAAATCAGTAGCAAGAGATCTCACACTACTGATCTCACGTGATCTCGCTTTAGGTCTCTGTTTTCCACGAATGAATCGAAGCAGGCAAAGAAACCAATGGCTCGCTAGATTGTTACAAGGTAAGTGAGTGTCCACAGGCCCAGTTCCTGGAGAGACCCAGCAGGTGTGTGTGTGGGGGGAATAGACAGGGCAAATGTTGCAGTGCCTTTGTGCTCATTCGTAAGTGTGAATGACTGCCATGGTGCTGCAACATTTGTAACTTCCTGACTGCATGATAAGTACAGTACTTGGGGGGAGAGGATTATGTTGTAATGTCAAATATTTGCTAAGTGAACAGTCATAACTCAACAATTACCTGTAGCTGCTTCATCTGATCCAGCTGGTCTAAAAGCATGACTTGTATTGCATTTATTTGCTGTTGCGATATTGTTAATTTCTGGCCATTTTTCTAATTTGTCAATAATATTTTGGATTTTATTCATGCCCTCCAGTGTATTAGCTATTACATCCAGTTTTGTATGATCTGAAAATTTAATAAATATTCCCCACACTTTTTTAAAATATTTTTTATTGAACAATTTTTCAACATACACAAATACAAAAGAAAAAAGAAAATATAAAAAAAGAAAATAAAGGAAAAAAGAAAATGCATGTCATTAATAATATTGATAAATAATAGGAACTAGGGTTAAATCTAGCTGCATGTTTCCATCCAGCTTGATGAAGAACTATTGGGGGTTCTTCATATTCTGTAAATATGATTTTTGAGGAAGATTTATACCCACTTAATTCTCATACCACATTTAATTAGAATGTTCTGGACACTTTGTCCATAGCATTCTAACAAAGTAGTCAGGAAGTTACTTTAAAATGATATAAGATTTAGTGTGAAAAGATTGATTCTTGACATAACCATTCTGAGGTCCGGTAATCACTAGGTTTGCTTTCAACGTGTTTTTACACCAGTTAATTATATTCTGTTCTAGTTTTCAATGTTAGACTAATTGGTTGGTTGCCTGAATCTTCTATTTTGGCCTATCCCCCTAATTAGAAATAACATTTGTTCTCTTTCAGGAGTCAGCCAGTTCACACCTGCGCCACAATTTTTTAAAAGGCATTTTTTATTATTGCTTTGTGTTTTATATATTTATAATTATGCCATGGGTGTTTTAATTATTTGCATTGTATGTTTTTGTGTTGTTAGTTGCATATACTGCAATTAGGTACATGTACTGCAAATCAGGAGATTTGCAGTGTATGCACCTCATAAACAAACAAATGTTTAACCACAGAACCACCAAGTTCCTTTGAAACTGTAGGATTCTGTTTATCTGGCTCTAGACATTTGAAATCGTTCAAAATAAATAGGTATTCCCTTGGTAGACTGTACTTATTCTTTTCTTTCGTTTGTACTAACTGAGGAAACATCTTTATTTTTGTTCCTTGAATCCTTAGCTCATCCTGAACCTTTTCCTTTCTGATATCATCTCTGTAATTCCAGACTATCTCTGTATATCCTTCCTTGGCAACATAGCCGTTTTTTACTTATTACATGCCCTTTCAAACATTACTCTTAGATCTTTATTTACTAAGCCTTTTTTTTCACCACCGCATTGGCTACTTCTACTGTTTCCCATTTCTTTTCTCACTGAAATTGTACTGTTAGTATCATATATTGAAAGAACTCCCACCCATCTTAAAACTCCTTTCTTGTTATCTCCTTGTGCCAGGGAATCCTATTTGCTTTGAGTTTATTATAGCCCCTTTTCTTGAAATCCTTGCAACATTATACATTCAGTCACTATCAGCTTTAGTTTCCCTCATATAATAGACTCTCCAGAATTGTGTGCCCGTTTTAAACCTATATTCCTCTTCCATTTTGAACTGATGGGTGCTTCCCTGTTATCACTTGGTCAAAAATAGCTGATACTCCTTAGTCTACTTTCTAAAGGAGAGATTTATCAATAAACACACCAGAAATTTCTTGGAAGGACCATACTTTGTAGAGCTTGTCTCCCAACAGTTTTAATTAAGATTATGCGTCTTCTACTTACTATAAATCCAGACGTCTTCAATTATTTTGCAGACTTCACGTGAAGTTCTGAAATGTGAAACCATTAACATGCAGTGCCATTCTCCTCCCTTTCTACTTCATTTTGAATACATTGTATACTTTGAGAATTGTATTCCAGTCATGAGAAATATCTCATTATACTCATTAAGTCCTATTTATTTTCCTGTTCAAAGAATTCAAGCTTATTTTATTGCAAATATTCCCATGAACATTATGAAAACCTTTCTGTTTCTTTTTTGCCTCATTCACACAAGCTTCATTTCTAGATTGAAAACAAAGGATGAAATCAATCAAATTTGACAGATTTAATTCTAAGATCACCAACGATAGAAAAGAATACCACTTCCATCCTATTTGGAAACTTGAATTTGTGACTCCTGGGTATTTTCACTGTCACCTCTTTGGCATCAAAGCAGACGAAGAGTTTGATGTCTTCCCCCTGATAGAAAGGGAACTGTGACTCCCTGAGTTTCACACTTCATTCTCCACACATTTTGGAATTTCAAACAATGGTCTTAACATTCAAAGCGAGGGTTGAAGTGAAGGATTAGCTCAGTCTCATCCTGTCCCAAGCTGATGGCATTTAGTTCTGCCTTACCTTTCTCTTTGATGCAATTCCCAGTCCATGATTTTTATGTGAGCAACCAATTGCACTGTCTTGCTTTTATATTTCTTGGAGAAATTGCAGCACAGCCTAAAAACAAACCAACCTCCTTAATTGTCTGAAAATCTGTCTGATTGTTATTGAGTGGTTCAATGGTCCTATTTCTTTCAACAGTGCACAACCCTTTTATCTGAACTCTATTTCAAGGCTCTTTTCCTCCAATCCCAGTCCATTCAACTCTAGTGATAGAGTTTACAATATTTCACACAAACACATTTCTACGGGTTCTTTTGGGGTACAACTCAACTTCTGTCTCCGGAGATTCTCAATCATCCAGATCATGGTTGCTTTTCAAAAGGCAATTGGGCTTTATTCGTTTTTTTCCTTTGAAAATATTTCACTTCTCATCCATTAACTGAAGAAGCTTCTTGGATGAGACACTAAATGTTTTAAAAGAAAAACCAAATAAAGCCCAGTTGCCTTTTGAAAACTATCTTGGGACAACTCAACTTAGGCAAGTGGTCTGTTTTCCATATAATTCAGACCAATTATTCAAGGAACCAAATATCTCCTATCGGTGTTATTTCTATTCAAGTCTTTCATCTGCAGTAATCTGCAGAGTCACATAAAGAGTGAGATTAGCAGAGGTAGGACAGCTAAGCATCAGGTACGCTGAAGTCCCCTTAAATTTTCTATAAATTTAGTCAAACCTTAAATAATTCTAATAGAAGAACTGCATGAAGGAAAGAAGGAACCAAGGATGTTGCTGTACATATCTGGTATAAGGTGGGACCATGAAGTGAAAGTAGAGAATGCAGAATACAGAACAACAGAGTTGGAAGGGACCTTGGAGGTCTTCTAGATCTACTCAAGCAGAAAATCCTATACCATGCTGGATAAATGATTGTCCAATCTGTTCTTTAAAATCTCCAGTGATGGAGCATCCACAACCTCTGGAGCAGTGGTGAAATCCATTTTTTTTAACTACCGGTTCTGTGGGTGTGGCTTGGTAGGCATGATGTGCCTTGATGGGTGTGGCTTGATGGGTGTGGCGTGGTGGGCGTGGTGGGGGAAGGATACTGCAAAATCCCCATTCCCACCCCACTCTGGGGCCAGCCAGAGGTGGTATTTGCCGGTTCTCCAAATTACGCAAAATGTCTCCTACTGGTTCTCCAGAACCTTTCAGAACCTGTTGGATTTCACCCCTGGTTAGTGGAAAAAGAAGGAACAAGCAAGCATGCTGGTTTGATAACATAAAATCTGATATAAAGTTGAACATTCAACAATTAAAGAAAGCTATGCTTGATAGGGTAGCCTGGAGAGCACTTGCCTATAAAGGCACCAAGTCAGATATGACTAAATAGTTAAAAACAACTTAAACTGACAATGAACATCTTTTTAAAAAAAAATTACCCATGAATTATTACTCTGCTTCCCTTGCCCCCAAACACATACACCCTGCTTTCTTACATTTACAATCTAAAGGAGCAGAGCTAAACTTTAGTATTAACTTGTTTTTTAAAAAATTGAGGTTTAGCTGCAAGATGTCAAAATTAGACATTTGTCTCTGTTGTGGTAGAAATAGTTCTTCATGTGTCTTTAGCAGTAGAATTCATGAGTCTTCATTTTAAAATAGGTAGGCATCTTCTTATAGCTTCTGCAGTTGGGTTTTAGTTCTCACAATTCTTTAATATCTCAGCTGTCTTTTTCTTTCATTCATACATTCTAAGACATCTTATTTTAATAGAATTTTGTACTTTAGTTACCTATAAAAACAGTTCATTAGGAAAGAAACCATCTTGAATGATGGAGGAATTAGAAACCAGTGCTGCCACCTGCTATGGAGACTAAGCATAACTTAAATAATTAAATAATTACAGCATTCAAGATTTAATGTTATTTTCAGTAGCAAAATAACCACTAGTGTTTTTTTAAATATGTTCAAATATGTATATGCAATATATTTGTTTAAAGGGTTTCTTTTTAAAAGACATTACATTTGTGTTACAGAAAATGAAAAATTATATGAAAAAATCAAGTTGAAAAGACGACAAAGACAGTCCTTCTCAAACCTCATTTCATTGGTTATAGAACAAATGCTCATATCCTTACATACCGTATTTAGAAGTCAAATTCAATAACTACAGTGAAGTATGTATACATTGAAATTTGCAACATGATTGTGCATATAGAAATGTCAATTTCTGATCTCCTAGGGTTTCATCAAACACACAATCTGATCCTGTTTTTGCATACAGTTGTGTAGGGTTTCCAATCTATTGAGATATGTGCTCCACTACCAAAAGAAATCTGGCATATTTTGAAGATTGCTTCCTATATTTCTGCACTGAATTAGACCATAAAGTGACACAGACCGCTTTGGATTTCTGAGTACAGTAATGATAAGCATTAATATCAAATGAGTCTGTTGAAAGGTTTTTTATTATTTGATAAGCATATTTTCTTGTCACAGTTCAGGCATTTATAAAGCTTTTTTTTTAATGTTATTTTGAAAGGAAGAGGCCATTATTTTAAGTGTTGCTAAGTAGTATAATAGCAGGTTCCTTTTTGAAGCTGTTGTCATTAGATACATGTAATTGGTGTAGAAAATAATGGATTTTTAAGCAACATAAAGCTATGCATGCTTTTTAGCTCCTTCTCAGCTATGTTCTGTCCTTACAAGTAAAAGCATTATTTAAACATAAACCGACAGAGCGTATTTTTACTGTTCATGGGAATATACCAAATTATAATCTTAAAAGGTTACCATTGTTACCTTCTTATTACGGTCAACAAGCAACCTAGATTTTCAAACACCATTCGAAAAAGGATACAAGTGCTGGAAAACTGTGGAAAACGGGAACAAAATGATCAGGAGAACTGAATACTTTCCCCTGTGAGAAAAGTTTAGAATGTCTGAGCATTTTTACTTTGGATAAAAGGCACAGAACCTGGGGTAAGGATATGACTGAGGTACATAAAATAATGTATGGTACAGTGACATGTATTTATTATTGCAAGGATGATGGCCACTCAACTTGTATTGCTTTCAAAGGGGCTAAGATAAATTCACCTGGGTCAGTTCATAACTATTCTGGATTGGAGGCAGGATATTTTCAAATACCCATGGTAGGAGAAGTAAAAATAAGACAGAATGTCACCATCTCCTGTTGACAAGCATAACAGAGGAACCTAGTTGGGCCATCATGCAAAACAAAATCTTGGATTTTTTCACCCCTGATAAGAGAGGGAGGGAGAGAGAGACATTGTGACAAAGGGTCTATTTACCTTTCCTATACAGATGATGTCAGTCATTCAGTTGCAATTGTAATGAAGCCTGGTTTTCTATGGGCCAGTTTTGCAGAAAATTGCAAGTAAATGCTGATTTTTGGGGAAACCATGACATGAATCCAGGACACTGCAATAAATGCAAACTGAAGTGTGGTGATATGACCCTTGGGAGAAGTGGAGGTCAGAACTTTGAATCCAGGTCATATATACCCCCAGGGCCGTCCTTCAGAACTTTGAATGGTTGCTACGCAACCTTACCGGTTAATTAGCCTTTTCACCACTTATTTGTTTGAATGAATAAAACTTTGTCTTTATGATTAAGTTTTGAGGTCTTTTAATAACACTGGAGAGAACAGTTCACAAAACATGCAGTTTTATAGGCTACCATTCAATCTATGCAAAAGAATGTGTACCAATAGGGCATCTGTCATTCTCCTTTAAAGACATGCCTAAACTCATTTTAACTGAGAGTAATGTCAGGATTGGCTGAAAATATTTTTTTTTTTTTTTAAACACAGTTCTCCCTCTCTCCTAGCCCAAGGCAGGTAGCAATGGCAAGATGCTTCTGAACTCTTACTGAAGAATACTGTAGGGATTTGCCCAGGCAGTGATCAGGAATCAACATTGGCTTCAAAGCATTAAAAAAAAGGAAGTATAAGGCTATGCAGTGCTTTAGATGTGGATATGAGCCAATGAAGCCCTGAGTCTCCAACTCAGAAAGATTGCTGTGTCTGTTTCCAGCCGGATGCTGCATTCACTTTTCTGCACATTATGATATATACTGTATCTTCCTAGTCAAAATCTGCAGCTTTGCATTGCCAATCAAATACTTACAATTAAGCATATACAATGTGTGATAATTTTTTTACTTTCAATGCTAAGATCAAATCAAATACAGACAGCTTAAAAAGTGTTTGGACTGCAGCTATTTAATGGATAGTCACATGAATTAAGCACTTAATAAAAATATCATATTACAAGGAATTAGATAGCATAATTAAATATTATGAATTTAAGAATCTGTTAACCTGTAAAATTATTACATACCCAACACATGCCAAAATAAAGGGGCCTTTTTTTTGCAGCATTCATCATTTATGTGATAAATTTTAACAAATGTTTTAACTGCAATTTTAAGGTTGTATCTCTGTAAACTTCCATGCTGGCTTGATATTGACATTTATTCATTAAAAAACAGTAGCAGTGTGCAAATAGAAATGCTTTTCTTATAAAAATAGATTTTAAAGGAATGCATTCAATATGTGATGTCTATAGATTACTAATCAATTCTTGGGTATTAATAAATATAATGCTATCAGAAATGTAGAAGTTGATGCAGGTTATCTTTCACAGTAGGCATAACTGTCCATTAAAATGTTTAAGAAATATAATAAATTACAACTTAACCCTATGGATTTGAAGGACTATGAATAGTTGTCATAATCTGAGAAGATCTTATAGTGCATGTTCATCCCAAAGAAAGTATGAATGCTGTCATTTTATGAGCTATTTTGCAAAACATGCCAAGGATTTGCTGGTTACTGGTTATTAGTTATGCATATCTGCAGGTGAATTCAAAGATGTACAACAATACAGTATTCCCATCTATGTAAGAATTCATGAACATAAAGTACTCAATATGTGGTTTCCATTCTGTCCCTATACAGGCTTGTAACAGCATTCTTTTGACTCTTCATTTTTTCTATGTTGCAGAACAAATAATATTTTTGCTTCATACTGTCATCTATAATTACAGTACCTTTGTCTACTACTGCTGCATTGGAATGTTAATATTTTGAGGATGAAATATGTCATAATTATACACATCAATTTTAAAAGGAATATTTACACAAAATCATAGTCTTAAAACATTTGAGTCATTTGAAAAAATTATGCCTAGATTTATAGATAAAATGACTAATTAAATACCAAATCCATTTGTGATTTATTGTTCTTTTAGTATACAGAATCTTTGTGGCTGCTTACTTAACAAAGAGACATTGTTCTATGGGAATTTTCATTGTTATCATACTGATTTTTAAATCTATATTACCATTTTTAAATTAAAGCAAAGGAACGGGTTGTAAGTTGATTTTAATGTATCTATTTCCATGGAACCTATAGTCATACAAAAATGCTGAAAATGTTTTTAAGTTTCCTTAATAAAAAATCCACTACTAGAAATAAATTAGTTGTAGTATCCTACATGGCATTTAAAAAAGAATACAAAACATTATATAAAACATTATTTATAAGAGCCATTGTAATATATGTGGATGAAGCAGCGCATTGTTTCTGAAAGTGTGTGCTATGGGTCAGATAGTTCCTGATTCAAATGTTGCTTCAATTAACCATTGGAACATTCTAATGCCACCTTTGTACATATGGAGGATACAATGTGGAGGTCATTGCAGGTCTATGTGGGTTGTAAAACATACACTTAACCACATATAAAGATAGAAAATACTTCAACCTTAGTAATAATGTGCACCTACACAAAAATGGGAGGTACGTAATCCTCAGAAACTTGGCCAGATCAGTTCCATTGTCTAAATACAGCGCAGATCTATCTGGGAAAATTGACAAGAATGCCTTAGTGGATAAAATATGTCTGGGGAAAATGGACATGCAGTACAGCCCCTAGTTGAGTTTATTACATTCTTCAGTGAAATGAAAAGGGAATTATAGAAAGGACTCAGTGGATTAGTGTGCTTATGCTCCAAGAGCAGTGGTGAAATGCTATCTACTCAGTCCGGTTCGGGTGATTAGGTAGTAGCAGCTGCCGGCGGTTTGGAGAAGTGGTGGCTGCTGATGGTTCGGAGAACCAGTGGCGGCCATAGCGCAAGGCTCCACCCACCTACCCAAATGTCACCATTTCCTGGTTTTTTTTGCCATCTGCGCATGCGCAGAGGGTGAAAAGGCGTATGTGATGTAGGCGTGCACCAATCACGCGCTTCCGAACCGGTAGGGAAGGTAAGTAGATTTCACCACTGCCCAAGAGCATAAAAGGTCTGGATCCATATGATCAGAGTATGTAAATTTAGTATTTCCTTCTTTTTCCCTTGGCTTCTCACATACTAAATATAGGAAACAAACTATAGCACAGCTTTCAGGGATGAATTAAATATGTACAAACACACACAGGCCACTGCTTGAATTTACACAGACCTTTTTAGGAATAATGTTCTTTTCAAAATTGTGAAATGATTGTTAAATTATTATCTACCTGGTAGGAAGAATTTAAAGTTATTATTGTCAGAATACTGTAAATGGGTTATTTTTGCACAAAACAGAAACTTAAGAAAAGACTTTTATATATATGCAATTATATAGGAAACAACACCAAAATATTTTTCAAACCTAATTTTGTTTTACAATACCTAGAAAAACCATACTGGGACTCTTTTACTATACAAGATGAGGGGAAAGTTAAAATAATTTTCTGAGATTTTTTTCCCAGAAATTTGATGCAGATTGGGATGAGGTACATTTTTAATTCCAAAATAGAATCTTCTTTTTACAAGCTCTGTGTTTTTACAAAATATAAATTTCTAAAAGCTCATAAATAACTTACTAAAATCTTCAAAGGAAATAGCTAAAAAAAGTGAGTAATGAATGCAGAATCTCTCCTTCAAGCTCCTGGAATCCTAGATACATAATAGGCTAACAAATATTTCAAATTAGTATATATATTCCTCTAAAAAATTTAAAATAGTATAGAATCAGACATAACAATACAACTGAAATTCATCTTAGTAAATGCATATATTACAATATGTTTCACATGCTTTTAAACAGTACCATAGTTATTCATTAGCAAGTGCAACATTTCAGCTAAATATCAAATTTCAGTTGTTAAGATTTCTGAAGCACAGCTTTCAATCATTCATAAATAAAGATATTTTTTATTTTTATTTTACATTATTAGACAATGACATTTCCGAGAATGAATGTAGTTCCTGTACTCCGCAAGCTGTCTCAGGTACATACTAGAAGGCCATCTGTGCATCTCTATGAAATTGCGTTCTTCCACTGAAGAAAAAAAGGCAAAGTATCTTTTTTAGTACTAGAAGACTGCTTATTCAGCCTAATAAGTCTGAAAGACATTTTTCTTTATAAGGCAGAAATCTATGTGGTTTACTTTATCAAAGTATGACTGATACTTCCTCAGTCTAACAAGATGACAACATTTAACTGAAGACACCTGGAGTGCACCCAGTCAGCCTGCCCGTATTGGGATGGGTAAAAGCAATTGTGACAGGTGATACTGCAAATAATCAAGGCCCTGTACCATCAAGAATTTTATAGGTAATGAATAACACCTTGAACTGCACCCAGAAGCTGCCTAGTAACCAATGCAGCTCATGTACCAACTATGAAACATGAGCATGAGAAGCAGGCAGCAAAGATATTTAATAAATTACTATAGTGTCCAATATTGCTTGTGCCACTGCCTCTTGAACCAGCTGTAGCTTCCAGATGATCACCAAGGGGAGCTCCATGCAGAATGTGTGACAATAGTCCAATCATGAGATGCCTAGGGCATGAGCAATCATTGTTTTAGGCCTGAATTTCTTTCAATCCCTCAAAGTCATTCTCCCCCCTCACAAGCTTTTTGGAGTCTCCCCTGCAACCTTTACAGTTTTGGAAAGATCGGTAAATCTTAAGTACCCAAGAAATTGTTTCATGCAGTATTTGCAGAACAAGCTTCCTTTCTACATTTAACTAAATGCAGAAAGACAGATTCCACTTGATTTAAAATTGGTGACAAGACAGAATCCTACCCTCCTGCTAAAGAATATCAATTTATACATCCATTTGATACGGAAAACAGTATAATTTGTCTCTTTAAATAACATCAAGTTATTTAGGAAACAAGTTGTGAGTTACCTGAAAGCTCTTCAAACTCAGGTTTCTGACTGAAAATTAAGTAATTAGAAGCAATAAAATGAAGCAGCCAATTTGAAAGGCAATCCGAGTTATGAAACTGGAAAAGATTAAAAAATAAAAATATATTGGTACTATAGCAAGGAGTTTGGTCAAATACAGTAACTAGAATAAACCTTTGATCTGTAGAAAGATAGTGGTGGTTTAACGGTTAAGATACTGGGCTGTGACTGGAATATAGGCAGTTTAATATCCAAGTACCATGTGACATAGACGGGATGATCTCCCATTCTTACCCCAGCTACTGCACACCTAGCAGTTTGAAAGCATACAAATATGAGTAGATAGTATGGTGTGTTTTTTAAATGGGACATTTAGGCAGTGTTTCATATACCTCATTTGCATTTTAAGCTTTTGTTTCTTTCTACCTTGCACCAAATTAAATTAGAAAGCTTTTAAATTAAAGCTTTCTATATTTCCTACAGTTGGGATAAAATACAGAATACATAACTTTACTACAATTTTTTTGGTTTCTTCCATTTTCAGTGTTTTCTCTGTCTGCTATTCCTAAACAGACAGAAATGAAGGCATGCCATATTTCTTAGAATTCACTAGCGTGTAACTCTATTGTACTAGAAATTTAAAATATTTCAATTAAACTCAATTAAGGCATGTTTATTCATATTTAAATGTTTGAACTTTTCAACTTTATACAGTTTGTCAAACATGCTTTTATGACCAAAGCACTATATGCATAATGCATTCTGTAAATTTACAAAATAACACTGTATCTACTTATATCTGATTTAAAAATAAATGCTTTATACATTTAAATTTGTTCAGTTTACCCAGAAATTGTGTTTTCTATTGCTTGAAAATATTGAGAATTTTATATCACTAACTGCTGGCATTAGCAGTTTACACAGTAAGTGTGATAGAAGAAACCATACAAAACATTAATTTGAATGGGAAATAATGTAGATTATGAAAAGAACTTCAAATTAATTTTAGTATTAATGTCTTTCCACAGATCAGTTTTTTAATAATGAAAATGGAAAGGATTTTTAGCTATCCTTTCCCCTCAGAATCAAGTTTACAGTTGGCCCATTAACTGCAGTTTAGTATTGAGCAATCCGCAAGCGGTATGTATTCCATTATATAAAAACAATCTTTACTTTCAAAATGAATCAGCCTTTGTTAACTACTGAAAAGATACAGATAAACAATATATCAACAGGGAGTACTTACTTTTGCTTTCTGAAGCAAGCTGACCACACTCAGGCTCGTAGATGTTAATTCTCTACTAGGCATGCTCTGGAGTTGTGTAATTATATAAAGCTCACAGATGTGCTGGAGCCTTGAAACCTGGTACATCTCAGCACATATTAAAAGTGACATGGCTTGCAGAATGCTGGCTGATTAAAATATCAAACCCAGATTAAAACTGATGCAATAATTATATACCGATTTAAACATTGTATTAATTTGTAATTCCTATAATACTGATTCAGAATTAGTTTTTTAAAACACTCTGCCACTAAGTATAATGTATTGTAAGAACACTTGAGATTTGGTATCCGTGAAATAGATCTTCATCCCATCTCTTCCAAGTGGCTACGCCAAGGATGAATGCAATGCATGTTTAAATATGTTGCTTTCACTTTCACAAAAACATACATCAAAGTCACTTGCATATTAATAAACACAAAGTATCATTCCTGATATAAAAGCAGATTGTATAAAAACTATTTTTTTCAACATGCATGCCTTTTAGCCTCTTTATGTCTACTGGAATCTATGTGAATGAACCACATTTAAACCCATTAATTTTATTTCAATTAATAACGATTCAAACTTTTAGGAATCTCATTTTAAAAGACACAGAATCAAGCTTTAAAAAGCACCTGTTTTTGACTACTGTTGTTAATATGCTGCCGAGATGTTTTATCATCGTTTAATAATAAGTAACATGTTCAAATTTATTTATATCCAAATGCAAAAATCTATATATTTACAGCTCTCTGAAAAGCCAAGAATTTCAGTCCAAGAATTCCTTTTTGAGCTATCACAGTATTTAATGCTATTCAAAACTAAAGCCACTACAATTTAATATTTGCATACCTGGACAACAGGAGTCTGTATATAGATACTCTAAAAAAGATAGAAATGTATCTTTGGAAATTCCATAAACTGGAACCAAAAAACTATTTGATTCAATATAGTTGCCATTAAACATAGCAGCCATTACTTCACAGCGAGCCACCAGGACTGCTTTGTGAGCTGGTACTGTAGCACCTACAAGGAAAGAGGTTGGGTGAAAACAGTACCATGTGAGGCAGGCATGGTAAGAAATAGTTATTATTATTTACAATTAATAATTAATAATAAATGTATCTGCTGCAAAATATTTATAAATGGCAGGATTGTTCAAGCACAAACGTTTCAAGTAAAACATCACATTTCAACTCAGAATGAGAATAAACGTTTAGTATAAACTTGATTCATGATAGTATACAATTGCCTTCCCAAATATCATAGACTCCAGCTATTTTGGGATTGCAAATTTCCAGCCAGAAGGTTCCATGCTATGCTGACTGGGAAATCTGGGTATTTCCAAAACATCTTGAGGGGATATTTTGGATTGTTTTATTAACACTGTAATCATATACTGTAAATCTATCCTAAGTAAATATATATATAGGAATTCAGATTTAATGGAATCTGTATGCACAATATGTTTAGCATAAAATATTCTGATTTGTGAATCTATTCCAACTGCCTTTAATATATATGAAATTAATATCTTCTGCATGTTAATTGACTGATTCTTATTCAATTCGGTGGGATTTGTTTTAATAAATATACTTAAAAATAAATCATACTATGGTTGAAAATCCGTTCCTAAATATTACTACTCCTGTTCAAGATTTGTACTGTATTGCAAAAACAAATTGGCTGTAGAAATGTCTATTCTCATTAATTAATACAGTAAATGCCCAACACAAATTCTATCTCTTCTCTTTAAAAGAAAATAAAGAATAGACTGAAAGACATTTATTTTGCAGGTGCAATGGAAAGCTCCAATTAAGCAGACTATTTCTTTGAAAATAAAATTGCCAAAAAGCAATTTAGAAGTTGCCAAAAAGCATTTTGACATTTGATGTACGGTAAAGGGGGAAAAAAACCTTTCAACATTTCCTATTTTTTAATGCATTATTCTGCAGCAATATATTCTGGCAAGGTATTTATCTATAAGTACATTCATGCATGGTACTCACTAATGACTACTTAAGTGCCATCATCATTTATTCATCAAGGACAGAACAATATTTTGCATATCATATAAAAGTACTCCCAATTATCACCTCACAATTTCAGCTGAACCTTATCATTATAATGGTTCTAGAACTAATATATTGTAATGAATCCGCCCCCGGACTCCTCTCCAGATGTCAGTTCGGAGGAGGAGGGTGAGCTTCAGTCTGCAGAGAAAGGCACGGAACTGAGTATTGGTCAGGATTGGGAGTCAGAGAATTCTAGCCTCAGGGAGCAGCCTCAGCTGGGTCGATCGGACCAGCAACAGTCTGAGGCTGAGGGAGGAAAGTCACAGCTGCAGCAAGTTGGCCAGGAGGCTCCTGGCAGGACTGGGAGCAGTTGTTACACAATAGCAGTGAGAAGGAGGTGGAGTACACACCTCCTCCTGATCCAAGGACATGTATCAGTGTTTCCCCCAAAATAAAACCCTGTCTTATTTTTTTTGCCACCAAAAAAGGGCACCAAGTCTTATTTTCGGGAGGGATGTCATCCACTGACTCATCTCACTTGCAATGTCGCCCCTGGCCTCCTTTTCACTGTCAGAGGCCTTCAGGATTTTCTTCAACCGGCAAGGAAAACAAAGCTTTCCTGAAGGCCTCTTCAGCCAATAACAGAGCTCCGGATCGATCCAGAGCTCTGTCATCAGCTATAGAGGCCCTTCAGGAAAGCCTTACTGGCTGCAGTAAAAATAGGCCAAAGTGTGCGAGGCCTGACTACAGCTATCCAAAGGCAAGTAGTAGGGCAGCTCCACTGCCCCCTCAACCCCATCCTAACTTATTTTTTACCTGTGCACCCTTGGAGTGGGTGGGGTCTTAATTACAGCTTATTTTGGGGGGTAGGGCTTATATTGGACACACATGTAAAAATCAAGCTAGGATTTACTTTCCGAGTAGGTCGTATTTTCAGGGAAACACAGTAGAGCAGAGAGGTGACCGGCACAATGTTGGTCAGCTAGACCACTCATGAAGAGGCAACTTCACCTCTCATGAAGGGCTGCATTGGCATTGCCTACTTAATCCCACCTTGAAGACTTGACTATTGTTGCTGGAGCAATGTGCCTTGTGTGCTTGCGCTGTGTATCCTGACCTGTTTGACTCGTGGACTTTGTGTGTGCCCATTGGATTTGGTTGCTCAGTGACTCTTGCTGTACTGAGCTTGGAATTTGGATGTGCACAATGGGGGTGTTTTCTGATGACCTGTTTGGGGGAGGGGTTGAATAAACACCTGTAGAACACTTGCCATACGTGCAGGGGGTAGCGGGATAGCACATATATTTCTTGCCAACAATTCAGTAATCATAAATAATACACAATTTTCATTCCTTTGTGCACTACATTCTGTCAGCCCCACAAGATAGAATAAAGCATGGAATCAGCTGCATAGAAAGACTTTATTGAATAACAGAATATTTTAAATCTGATTGTGCTGATACTTCTCTCATTGCCCCTTCCTACTTCTTATACTCCAGTGATCCAGGGAGGTGTCTGCTTGAATCAGTTTTTATCATGCTTTAAATGTTTCACACTCATTTGTCTTGATAGCAGCTCTTGCCTATTTCTGTCAAGATCATCTTTCTTACACATTCTTAAGCTATATCAAAAGAGAGACTGTCCTTTTAATTTCTTTAAAAAGGAATTTATTTAACCTACAAATGAATAATCGTTTTCATCGTTTTTTGTGAACCATGGTACTCTGGTTCATATCACTTTATTTCTTTTTGAACTTTTGAAACAAGCAATGACACCTATTGTTCCTCCACTTCCTGCACAAAATGTCCAAAGATTAACATTTAAAAACAAACTGTCTCTATTGCCAAGTTATGTTGCTGCATTTCAAAGACCAGTTTGTTTTCAGTTTAGGTTAAGGATTCTTTTCATAACAAAGGGCTATCTGAAAATAATTCCTTTGGACCCATATCCAGTTTCTTTGACAAGGTTTTCTTTTGTTTTTGCCATTGCTTCCTTCCCAGGACTGAAAGAGACTGACTTCCTCAAGACCTCCCAGTTGATCCTCTAGTGAAAGGAAATGATTATTTTTTCATTTTTATGTTAACATTGTTTCCTAATTAAGTCAAGAAAATGTTGCTTTAAAGGTTCAGGAGCAGGGGTGAAATCCTCCCGGTTCGGCCCGGTTCTATAGAGTAGGTTGCAAGCAGCTGGTGACATCATAGAA
>JANHFT010001762.1:37718-49906 GCA_032467955.1 Pseudoxenodon macrops | reverse complement strand
TACTGAATAGATTAAATGTATATAAATAGTAAGATATATATTAATTCACACGATATGTTAGTAGGTATGGCAAAGATTACTGCCAGGACAGTAACACTGTGTTCAATGTTTTTAATGTGTGTTCAATAAAAAATTATATATATAAAAAAAAGAATAACAGAACAGGGTTGGAAGGGACCTTGAGGATTTTTTAATCCAACTCCCTGCTCAAGCAGAAGACTTTATACCAGTGATAGCTAACCTCCTGAAGCCTCCGGAGGATGAAAAACGGCCCTACAGGCAAACCGGAAGTCTGTTCCCGAACTTCTAGTTTGCCCGTTGGGCCGTTTTTCACCCTCTGGAGGCTTCCCTGAAAACTCCTGAAGCCTCTGGAGGGTGAAAAATGGCCGAAAATTAGCTGGCTGGAGCTGACAAGGCAATACACCGTGTGCCCTCAGAAATGGCTCCGTGTGCCACCTGTGGCATGCGTGCCATAGGTTCACCATCACTGCCTTATACCATTTCAGACAAGTGACTATCCAGTCTCTTCTTAAAAGCCTCTGGTGATGGAGCTCCCACACCTTCTGAAGGCAAACAGTTCCACTAATTAATTGTTCTCACTGTGAGGAAATTTTTCCTTGTTTCTAGATTGGTTCCTTTTCTGGATTAGTTTCCATCCATTGTTTTTTGATTTGCCTTCTGGTGCTTTGGGCAATAGGTTTTCCTCTTCCTTGTGGCAGCCCCTCAAAGAATACAAATTGAAATACTGTTATTATGTCACCCCTAGTCCTTCTTTTCACTAGACTAGACATACCCAATTCCTGCAACCGTTCTTCATATGTTTTAGCCTTCAGCTCCATAATCATCTTTGTTGTTCTTCTCTGCACTCTTTCCACTGCTTTAACATTTTTTAATAATGTGGTGACCAAAACCGGATGCAGTATTCCAAGTGTGATCTTACTAGGAATTTGTAAAGTGGTACTAATACTACGCGTGATCTTGATTCTGTCCCTTTGTTAATGCAACCTAGAATTGCATTGGCTTTTTTGACTGCTGCTGCACACTGCTGCAATTCTGCCTAAAATAATTTTGTCCTTTGGTTTCTAAAAGGCTCTTGGTGCACCATGACAATCAAGTCATTTTTGTAGATGACTATTTGAGTTTTGCATGGGCTGCCTTCTCCTCAGAATTCCTTTCCAGAGATATTTCAGAGCCATATTTGAATTTTGGCTATGCCCCTGAATAGATATTTAACTCCACATACCTACAGTAAATAATCTACTCTAGACATCAGGGAACTGCTGTATTATATTACTTCTCTAAGGCAATAGATTGTGATAAAAATACATATTTCAAACTGTTTTGAAGTTTTGTTACCTGAAACAGCTTAGATCTATACAATGTCACACTGTTCCATAAATAAACCAAACATTTTGTACCAATAGAAGAGAATATTTGTAACTCAGAGTTGAACTATAGGGTCCTAGGTACTCTCTGAGCTTGGTTGTTTTCTTGCAGATGATTTATTACCTAAATAGGTAGCATCATCACTGTTAGATGATTCATTGATGATGTTACCTAGTTGGGAAATGAAATGTCTGCAACAAAACAACCAAGCTCAGAGAGCACCAAGGACCCCCACAAACAAGTTTGCCTACTATGACTTTTCATTCCCCTGTTCTCTCTCAGGAATTTCTCACTTCTTTAAGGGCTTTTCACTTTGAGCCTCTCTTTGCTTCTTCCTTGGAGTTTCACTTCCTCTTCTGGGACTTCTACCACACTTGGAAACTCCCAGTGTACCACTTCTGCTTTCCAAGAAAGTGTTCTATTTTCCTCATTTGCTGACTTAGGAATCCTTATATGGTAAGAAACTTCACTAGGGACAGGACTAGCATCTGAAGATTGTCTACCCACACATATACTTTCACTTCCCATTTTCCAAACTTTACAGCTTGGACTAATTCTTGTAACAACTTTCTGCCATCTTTTCTCTTTCTGCTGACCTAGGAACATTATTCTAATTCATTCCTAACCTACTACCGGTACTAGTGGGAGTACTAGTTTAGTATAGTACTAATATATCCCATATAATCCATGTATTGAACTGAAAAGATATGCTGTAGACATTTACTTTCTCACTCTTAGAGAAACATTTTTCTTCATATTACAGCAATACCTGTACTACTAAACCAATTAAAAGTATCTGAAATAATGCCCAATCTTTCCAGTTTTAAAGAACTGTCATAACAGGTTAGATAAATCAGAAAAACCAGCCTGTAGTTACAACACATAAACATGATTCCAGCAGTAGTTTGAAATCGAGACAGTAATTTGGAGCAGTATGGGGAAGTCCCACCACTCAAATTCTGTAGCATTTCTTGTAAATGCTGAATTCTGTATGATGAAGAAAATGGAGAATGTGCTAGAAAAGCTTGAACTCAATTCATCTAAAACAACTGGCACCAGTGTTAAAGTCTTAGGAAGTGTTCTGCTTAGTGAGTCAAGTTCTTGCTTCTAAGTTCTAGTTGGGTTCTGCAAAGTGATCAGTACTGATCACCAAAAGCCGTTGGGGTTATCCAAAGGCAGGAATCCACAAATGGTTGGTGATCAAAAGAGTGTTGATGAATAATGGAACATCAACTGGGCTTAATTATCCTTTTGAGATCTTCATACCAGTCTCTAATCCTGAAGGTGAAATTTGTCTATTTTCTATTAGTATTGTTTTCTTATTATTAATAATACTATTGGTTAAAGTAATAGTAATTAAATTATTTTCATATAATCAGTATTTGGGGGCTTATAAACAATCTGAAACTTCACAAAGGAAGTATTGATACCCCTCTCCCAGGCAATTAATTTTCAAGCAAGTAATCTAATTTAGTGTTTTAAAGCAGAAATTATCAGATATTCTTAATTTACAATTTACCTTTAATAATAGATAACATATATAGAAGTCAATTTTTTATGTTCATTAAGTATAATAGTTATAATTAACTTCAGCCTTATATTTGGATTATTATTTACAAAAAATAATAAAGGCATGATATAAATAAATAAGCAATAAATTAACAAAATTATAAAATCCACTTGACATGCATCAGAAAACATAACTTTTTTTATTTGATTATGTTACACATCAATTAAGTTACCTTGATTTAAATAAATCCAACCTTTGTGTGCCAGCAACTGAACAAAGTTTCTATCATAAAAATTTTTTTAATCATTTTTATTGCGGCTAAAATATGAAGTTCTTAATGAAAGTCAATTTGGAAGGGATTTTCCCTTCAGTAAAAATGCACTTTATACGTGTAAACTAGCCCAGACCATTTTATTTCAGTTGATTTTTAAACATAAAATGGCATTAAACATAAAATGGAAGAGCTAGTGTAATGGATTTTGTGTTTGCCACTGCGTCTTACCCCAACCTACCTGACCAGAATGAGTGGCTGTAGGGAAAGATAGGAATAGGGATTGCTATGAATATTTCTGAGTGAAAGGCTGAAATATAAATATGAAAATAATGTCAAATCATCTAAAGTAGTATTCCTTAACCTTCAGTTGTGGAAGGGGGACAATGGGAGAAAGAGAAATATTGTATACTGGTTTAAGCTTTCAGGGTTAGTAAGTATGTATTGGGCAGGGTTGAATTTCAAGGTTTAGTGACTTTGGTCTAGAGCCTAGACCAGAGGTCAGCAACCTGCAGCTCCAGAGCCGCATGCGGCTCTTTGGACTCTCTGCCATGGCTCCCTGCCCCATCACCGGCTGCCCCGCCCCTCACCCTCCCTCGCCTGGTAAAGGTGACGGCGGGGGATGGAGAAGTGGCTGAGGCTGATTCTCTGGCGCCTCACTCTTGTGGAGCTTCTTCTGGCCCTTGTTGGTGCTGGGCGTGCCTGGGTCACTTGGGGAGACGTGCAACCTGCTCTCTGCCCTGAGATACTGGCCTAGCCTGGCCGTGACTGACACCAGCCTCACTAACACAAGGGCTGATGGGGTGGGAATGGGATCCAGGAGGAAGGGATGTCAGAAAGGGGGATGGGCCAGCATCGCCCAGCCATGACCCCCTGGCCAGCTTTGGTGGAGCCGGGAGTGTACACACGCGTGGGGACACCCTCAAATGAGCGCCAAAGAGCAGAAAAGGCACGAGCAGGGTAGGCAGCCACTTGCTTAAAGAAGCGACTTCTCTCCTGCATGAAGGCTCTGGCCATCGCCTTGCCATGTCCCACCCACCGGCAGCTGTTTGGCCGAGCGCGGAGGGTGTGAGCTCCAGCCCAAAGCGGCAGGAAGCAAAGGCTTACTTGCATAGCTTCTTCTCTGGTAATATTGTACTTTTAACCAGAGCATATAAAACATTTGCTTGACCAATTCTCGAATACAGCTTATTTGTCTGGAACCCACACTACATATCGGACAGTAATACAATTGAGAATATCCAGATATATTTTACAAGAAGAGTATTACACTCCTCTATTCACAACAGAATACCTTATGCCACCAGACTTAAAATTTTGGGCCTATAAAATTTAGAACGACGAGTCTTCGATCTGACTTAAGTCAGACACAAAATTATCTGCTACAATGTCCTACCTATCAATGACTACTTCAGCTTCAACCACAACAATACATGAGCTCACAATAGATACAAACTTAACGTAAACCACTTCAAACTTGATTGCAAAAAAATTGAGTTCAGCAACAGAATGGTCAATGTCTGGAATACATTACCTGACTCTATAGTTTCTTCCCCAAACTCCCCAAACTTTAACCTTAGACTGTCTACCGTTGATCTCACCCCATTCCTAAGAAGTCTGTAAGGGGCATGCATAAGCGCATCAGCATACCTACCGTCCCTGTCCTAATGTCCCTATGTAGTCATAAAATATCATGTACTCATAACCATGCTTGTACATTCACCATCAATTTTATTCTTTGTCTGTAATCATATACATGCTTGGCAAAATAAATAAATAAATAAAATAAACAGAAGAAAAACATGTAAATCATTACTACTGTAGGACATCACAATTATTATCCATACAAACAAGCAGAGCCCAAGTCCTAAATAGATAACACAAGGGAACCTGTAGGAAGGCAGTTGTGAGAAAAGTCTTTACGATAGTAGTAGTATTTCTGTAGTATAGTTATAAACAAAAACAGAAGAATTTGGCTTACAGGGAAGAATTTCGTTAACAATGTTATCCTTGTTTTAATTAGAGTTTTCCAATCTTTCAATCAACACAATTCTCTCTCTTTCTCTCAAACCAAATTATAATTTTTTAGTAACAATGACAAACGTGTGTATAATCTCATCCCACCTTACTTTGTTCAGTATTTTATTCAGCCGGATTTATATTTCATTCTTCAGATTTTTTCCCTCTTATTATGCTGCATTCCATAGTCCATAGAACAGTTTTGATGTATGGCTTAACATATTGTTACTAATATAATATATTAATATTAATAACATCAGATTTCCTCAGAAGAGTATGGAATAAAATATTAGGTTAAATGTATCAATGGTTCTAACTAAACTATTTTAATTGGTTTTATTATTTACAAGAATATGTTAACTTACACATCAAAAGTGTCTGTTCCACTGACTATGGTATAAAGAAAGGAGGATGCCATTTGTATTAGTCTCAATTTACTTCACAGCAAATTGGAATTATTTAAGAAAAAGTGGAGTGATACCAATACCTTTAGTCACCTCTGTACTGATGTTTATTTCAAAAAATCATATTCTTTCCTTTTCACATTAAGTTAACATGAATGAAGTTGCAAAAGCTCTATGTATTTATACTTCTATTTCCAGTATTCAATAAACAGAATGATCCTTCCTTATCAAGCAAATACTGCTCCCCATTAAAAACTACTGGTTTACCATTATCTATGCAAATCTGAGAACTTTTAATTTGCTTTTAAGAATCTTAACAGTGCTTTCCTATTAAAAATATTAATACTTTTTCTAAATAAATATAAGCCTCATGTTTGAAGAATAAAAATATCTTTATATCTCTTCTTATAATAAAAATAAGACTTCAACTTGCCTTTCCTGGAATTTTCAAGATACATTTTACTCTCTCCAGAACAAGCTCAACATCCCCAGGATTCTTCAGTTTCTTTCTAATGTGCTCTTCCAATAAGTCCCATTGAAAAGCACCTAAAGATATGAAACAAGTACTCTTAAAATGGCATACAGGACATCACTTTTAGCACAAGACATTTTTATTACCAATCTGATCTGTGTATGATCTCCCTTAAAGATTGCGGCTCTGTTGCAAACAGTATTTAATGTTTATAGATTCAACTGCATTGTCTTTCACTGAATCTAATAAAAGGCCATTTTTACCCATTCACCCATATAAATTTCACTGATATTGTGACTGAGGGCACTGCCACCCTGCCATTATTTTATTCAGAAGCAGCAATTATCTTCTTTTCCACCAATTCAGATATTCATAATAGGAGGAAAACATCATTTCTTTCCCTTGACTGTTTGCAAATCTTTTACCAGGAAAAAACCAGGAAAACAAAAGCCTTCACCTATACAAAAAGGAGAGAAGCGAAATAAACCAACAGACTAGTAGTGTACAAACAACAAAAGATCTGTGGAGTCCTTGGTACTCTCTAAGCTTCTCTAATCTCTAAGTTTCATTACCCAACTAGGGAACATCATCAGTGTTATGAATGGGAGGTTTGCTGCCTGTTTATATACAATAAATGACGTTGCCATTATTTGTGGGGATGGGGTGCAGGTAGTCTTCGACTTATGACCACAATTAAGACCAACATTTCTTTTGCTAAGTGAGACAGTTGTTAAGTAAATTTTACGACTATTCTTGCCTCAATTGTTAAGTTACTAAAATGGTTGCTAAGTGAATCTGGCTTCCCTATTGACTTTGCTTGTCAGAGTATCACAAAAGATAATCACATGATCCCAGAATATTACACTTGTCATAAATATGAGTCAGTTGCCAAGCCTCTGAATGTTGACCCACATGACCATGGGAATGCTGCAACAGTTGTTAAGTGTGAAAAACCGATCATGTCACTTTTTCAGTTCTACTGTAACTTCAAGAGTTATGAACATTAGTCTAGAACTACCTGTATTTTCATTAATAGTTCATTGATTGTTTTCTGTTTGATTATTTGACTGGAATTAGTCCCGAGCTATCTGGATGGTGGTTGCTAGAGAAGATATATGCTGATCCTTCTGTTTGCTTCTTCCTTTTTTGTTGTTGTTGTTGTTTTTTGAATGGTGAATAAATGTGATTTATCTCTATATAGGAACTTTTCCAGCTGCCAAAGAATCTTCCCAAGACACAGAGAAGTAGAAAACTGGGCAAGGACTATGTTTTTAGAAGATTCTGTGCTTTAGTAATAACAGTTTTAAACTGAAGTGTCCAAATGTAATCTAGTTATACTTAGTTTCTGTAGTGAATAGGACTTCTGTACTCAATGTTTTGTATTTTAATTCTGTTTGTACCAGGACTGTACATTAAATAACTGAAAAAATAGCTTAGTGTCCAGGAAAAGGAGTGACACAGGCTGTTTCCAATTGGAACACAGAACTACATTTTTTCTAAACCCAGCCCCAAATGAGTTTCCTATCACTTTCACTTATATTGCAGCTAAGCCAGAAATAAGTCAAAACTTGTTTTCCAGTCAGGCAGAATCTTGCCAAGTTCCTTCGGCTGACTACTTTGACTGTACTAGGATTTTGTCCTTCATCATTCTGTTTATGTAAAGAAATATCTCTGAAAGAATTACCAATGAGCAACATTCTTTTAACCAAAGTACCTCAAAGGTGATAACTTCCAGAATCTTTGACTCACCCACGACAAATTTTATGACATAAAATGGTAATAAAACATTTTATCACATAATACAAAATCTCATAAAATATTTCCTGTGGTCAACTTCTTGTTTCATTAAGCTATACAGTTCAAAATGAGATACTTTCAAGGCAGATACATCTCTGAATAGCTCCCTAAATTTTTAAGAACTTTTCAGTACATTATGATGTCTGCTATTGTTGAAGGCATTAAGGAATCTGATAAGGAAATCTCTCTACGATGGCCAAACGGGTCATGGGTTGCCTATTGACTTTTAAATGATCAAAGAAAATAGAAAATACTATTGATATTCTTCTTCAAAGTCTGCTGAAAGTCCTTTATAATATGACCGGCATTCAGATGGCTGTGGTCCCACATGGTTATAAACCTCCTTTCTGGATTTGGTAGTAGAGAGAAAACATTTTTGTTCTGTAGCAGCTTACATTGAAAACAAATATCCTCACGTGTGCATCTAGATGTCTTCAGTATCATAGTCTTTTGTATTTCCATACTCTTCTTCTGATGCATACACAGACTTGGAAAACATGGGCTCCAAACTTAGGGAATAAATCTAATAAGCATGTAAATGAAAGTTGGTGGGATATCTATGTGCTTACAGAAACAACCCTACGGTAAATAAGCTTTTTATAAGAATATCAGGGCACAGCATATCTACTATTTCCTTTTTTAAATGGACTACTCTGGAATAGTTTGGTGGACTAGGTACACATGTCTCCACCTGTACTCTGAAGTGGTACTGCCAAAGTATACGCTAACTCAAAATGCATAGGCTTCCATATTAATAAAATAATATGTACTCCCCTTGCAGTAAGTAACCTCTTCTTTGTTAACAGACAATAAACAGCTGGAACTATTGTGAGAGGATACCTGAATAAATGAAGTGCAGAATATCTGTCAAACAAGAGCAGAAGAATGAGTCTTTAACAATGACTCTTACTGGTGAACCACATGATGTGCCATGTTTTAATATGGGAAACAGAGTTTCCTGAGTGGCTGCAAAGAGAGACTGAGCAGTTCTAATGATAGAAGAATCCTGAATGTCAGTTGGGCTCTTCACATTAAAAAGCAACATGAAGACATGGCTAATAGAGCATAAAACAATCCTGTGTGCTTTTGCTACCTCCTTCAAGTCTTCAGAGTAAAATATCACATCAACACACTGGCAGCAGAACAACAAGTTATGTAAATCAGAGTCATAATGTGAGGCTTCACCTTTTAAGATAGGCATTTTTTCTATAAAAAAAAGAGCATATATTAGAAAAGAATTCATGAATAATTATTCATAAAATCATTGTTCATAAAATTATCACAGTTAAGAAACTCTACCCTTACCAGAGATGGGTTCCTACCGGTTCTATCCGGTTCTATAGAACCGGTAGTAACTCTGCAGTGACATCACAGTGCCGGTTCCATCGGTGTCTCCATGGCACCGCCATCTTGGATTTTGCTTCTGCACATGCACAGAAGCTAATTGTTTATTGCTACGCACCCACACGCAGCACGACCCTGAGCGAACCGGCAGCAAAAAGAAGCAGAACCCACCCCTGACCCTTACCCACATAAAATATGATAAGCCACATGGCTTGTCTTGTCTTGGAACAGAGTGACTGCTTTTATCATTTGTCTACCTCCTCATTTTACATATTTGCAGAATATGCTAAAGCTCACCAAAACTGGCTGCTTTCATGCAGTATAAACACTAAGTTAAAATGTGGCTGTCTGTTTCACAACTTAGTTTATCTCATAAAAGAGAGGATTTTTTTAGTAAGACAATTCTACTCGTAGATAGTAGGCTTGGAATATCCAGGCTACAAAAATATATAGAACTATATGATTTGTTGAAATAATATTTCATAATATAAAATGTTATTTCAACAAATTTCATAATTTCAAACATGGCAGAATTATAAACTATTTCATAATATTTGAATTAATGGTTTATTATAATAAAGACATGTTTTTGGACTACTTTTGAAGTTACTAGGTGAAAATGTAATAATCGAAGCAAAAAAAAAAAATCAACTTGACCAGAAAAGAACTCTGTGATAGAACTGATTGTTCAGCATCAGACTAAAATTATAATTAAGGTGAGGGAAGATGGAAATAGCAGCAGAAAAAAGTTAGGGAAAAAATCCATTAGCTACTAGGGCATTTGGCAAGCTATGAGGAGCTGCTGCCACACTGGTAGCTTATTACAAATTTTGTGCTCTACATTTATCCTGAAATCTTGAAGACCTTTAAGCAGAAGTTAAATCCTCATATGCAATAGCCTTAAAAAATATTTGAATAATGCTACAGATATTTTTGTTGAATAGATGACTTAATTTACAAATACAGTACAGTTTCTTTCTACCTTCTAACAGTTTTAAGAACCCTAACAGTTCTTAAAATAAAAAGAGCTAAGATGCTATCTGGAGAAATGAGGAAGAAAACTAAAGTTGCCACCATTGTCCAGCTGTTTTTTGAAAAGGCACCTTTGGGACAACCATGATCTGGGTGACTGAGAATCTCCATAGTTCTTCAAGTCAGTCCTGGCAACTGCCTGTACTAGATTCTTTAATATTGAGATGAGTGGGCAGAAAATGGCATATATTTCACGATACCAACTTATTGTTTTACAATTTTGTAATCAGATACTCTATGCTTATTGTAAAAAAATAAAGAGCATTTTGAGATGTTCAATTTATATTGGGAAATGAAACATAAAATAATAATTATCTGTTCATAATTCACTGATACTTTACATCAGTGGTAAATTTCTGTCAGCATTATCTGGACCTGAAAGGTCACCATTAAAAATTCTACATCAACTTCTTCCTATATTTTATATAATCAGAGAACATTATGCCCTATGTAATGGATGGGAAACATGCCCATATCCAGACACAAATATCCACATACTGATAAAGACTCTGGACAATTCAATTATTTTAAAGGGAAAAAACTTTCAAATGGATGTTCTAGCTTTCACCCTGTTACCATTTTATTCTTCTGAATACCATAGAATAAGGATGGTATATAACCAGGGCAGTGATGGCTAACCTTTTTTCCATCAGGTGCCAAAAGTGGGGGGAGTGCAGGGGGGGTCACGCACTTGTGTGCCCACACCCATAATTCCATGTGGCCCTCCCCCACACATGCTTCCCCCCTGCTCCCAGGACGCAATGGCCCAGTGGGCCCGGTAGACCCGTTTTTCGCCTTCCCCAACCCCCCAGAGGCCCTCTGGAAGCCAGAAACGGCCCATTTGCCAACTTCCAGAAGCTGAGCCGCATGCCCACCAATATGGCTCAGCGTGCCACCTGTGGCACTCGTGCCATAGGTTCGCCATCACTGAACTAGGGACAAGCATTTTGTTTTAAAGCACTCCTGCCCATTTTCAAGAAAAATAGAGGGAAAGGACAAACCGTATAAGTAGTCCTCAATTTATAACTTGTTGTTTCAGCGAATGTGATATTTTATGGGAAATTATATTTATGGCAGCAATTATTTTAAGAATGAGCTCCTCTAATGAAAGTCATTTCGTAATGCTGCATTGTCCATGAAACCCTATCAAATTTCCAAATGTTCTCTCTGGCCCAGAAAGGTTGGAGATTCCATTAGGAAATACCATTTTAACTACTAATCTCATGAGCTCTGCAAGTTACAATATTATACAATCCACTGCAACAGATATTGGAAGGCACCTGGTTGATCAAGCTGAGGTGGCTTAGCTCCATGACATTTATGGCTTTTCTTCCTTTTTTTCATTTTTTCTGATGATTTCTGATTCAAGCTTTGTATCATAAAATATTCCAGCTAAAATCAAACAAAACGTGTATCACTACATTTCGTAATCAAACTCATTTAAGAAGCTGCAATTGATCAGTGTCACCCAAGTATTTCTAATTACTACTAATCGCTGTTAATCTAAGCTTTCCTAAATACTCTGGATATAAATAGTTTGCAATCCTGCTTAAAAACTGTTTAATTCTCACTAAAACCAGCAGAAAGTAATCTAACAAGATTATATACTTGTAACAAAAATGCAACTGACTGTAGAGTACTAAAAGTGTTAGAAACTACTGTATTTATTGGAGTATAAGACGCACCTTTTTACCCCCAAAAAGAAAACTTGGGCGCATCTTATACACCAAATGTAGTCCCACACAGCCACCCCCACCCTTTGGCCTCTGCCTCCCAGCAATTTACTTCCTTGCAGTAAACAGAACAGAGCCTGTTAAGCCAAGCAACTGATTCTCAGATTCCTGACCAACAGCTGATTGAGACTGCAGGCAAGCCACATGTGCTAAAACTGAAAGTGAAACTAAAGCTGCAAGGAGGCAAATTGCTGGGAGGTAGAGACAGGCAGAATTTTAT
>JANHFT010001762.1:17318-29193 GCA_032467955.1 Pseudoxenodon macrops | reverse complement strand
CCGATAATAAGGCCAAGGCCATATTTCGGGGTTCAAAAGAAAATAAGACCCTGTCTTATTTTCGGGAAAACACGGTACATCCAGTTGTAGCACCCTGAAATCACATGATTATCATTTGCAACCTTCCTTGCCAGCTTCCCCAGAAAGTCAGTGGGGAAAATAGCAGGAAAGGCTGCAAGTTGCTGGGGTAAATCTTCCCCATCCACACGACAATCCCTCCCAAGCCTCTCTGTGCTCATGCTGTATTGGCACTCGCATGCCTTGTGCATCCTCCCCAACACATACCCCAATCTCTTACTCATGCTTCTGACACACACCTTTCAACCTCCCCTACTCTCTAGTGCACTGTCCTGGGCCCTCGCCACACTCTTGTGCATCCTTCCAACCCATGATGAACTTCTCAAGGATTCCCTCACATCCTCCCCAAACCCTTACTATACCCTCACACACCCTATCCAATCCATTTCTCACACATTCCCTCACTCTCCAACCCTCATGTCACTTCTCACATGCTCTCTTGCAAACTGTCCCCAACCCTCACAATTTCTCCCTTACATCCCCATGTGCCATCTTGCTTTCTTCCAAACCCAACGGTAGCCACTTATCTGCCTGCCTGCCTGGGACTTGCAACTTCCTGTCAGTTTTCCCACTGACTTAAGCCAAAGAAGTTGCCTTGCTTAATGGTAATAAAATTTGGTTAACAATAACAACTCAGACTGCAGGAATTGCCATCTCTAAGTGATGCAGTCGTGCTTTACAAGTGCACTGCTTAGCAACCAAAATTCAAATCCCAATTGCAATTGTAAGTCAAGGATAATTTGTATAACTTTGCATAAATATTGTCTAAAATCATTAAGTAATATTATGAAGCTCAACTGCCAAATATGTTTTATGATATTCAATGCACCACACAAACTGTTAATATATCATGGAAATTATTAAAATTAATTTTCTTACCAAAGACTGCTAATAAGTCTCTATATTAATCAGTATTCTAGTATGGTCTTTTGGCATTAAGAGTTTAGATTAAGAATTTCTGCTGCAGAATTTTTAATACTCAGCTGTGGTAAATACAAATATAATACCTACCCTAAGAAAAGGCTTTGTTACGGATATAATATAGTGGGTGGCTTTTTGCAAGTGTGTAATGTGCAACATACACACATTACTTAGAAAATCCTTTCTCACAATTACAAAATTATGTGTTTCTTTATGCCTAATCTATTATGAGTTCAGGAATCATTGAAGTTATACTAGCTTTGTTCCTATACAAGTTCAGAAAGGTACACAGGTGCTCACAAGGAGGCAAGTGAAAAAATGAAATGCCAAAACATCATGTCACAAATCCTATGACTTAAATATAATGAAAATAATCAAGTATGATACAGTAGACTTTGCATCATGACATTTTGTCATCTTTCCATCATTAATTGTAATTAGTCATATACTTCTATGGAAAAGTGATACCTTTCTGGGAAAATTTGCTCTTCATAGTTGTACCAACCAAATTTTCAAAGAATCACATTCTTCAACTCCTAACTCAGAATACTGCTAATGCTTTTAGATGGTTTTTAAAATGAGCATACAGGTAGTCCTTGCATTACGACCACAATTGAGCTCAAAATTTATGTTGCTAAATGAAACATTTGTTAAGTGAGTTTTACCCAATTTTACAACTTTTCTTGCCACTGCAGTTGTTAATAACATGGTTGTTAAGTGAATCTGCTTTTCCCATTGATTTTGCTCGTCAAAAGTGCCCAAAAGGGGATCACTTGAGCACAGGACATGTAATCATCATAAATATGAACCAGTTGCCAAACATCTGAATTTTGATCATGTAACCATGGGGATGCTGCAATGTCATAAGTGAGAAAAATGGTCATAAGTCACATTTTTCTGTGCCGTTAACTAAATGAACTGTTGTAAGTCAAGGACTACCTGTATAGCATGATACTGTTCCGGGTTATTCTCATTTTCTCTCTCTTTCAACTGGAACCAATCAAACCAAGTAAAATGTTTTCTGGTAGAATATTAAGTTCAGTTCTAAGAAGTATTAACTTTATCATGAGTGGTCTAATAACAAAGCTGTCCCATCATGATTCATCCAACACTTAGCATAATACTGATACCTCAGCTGTTTATAACATGACTTCTAGCACATACCGTTTTGTCTTGCACCAACAGCAGAAATTATAACTGGAACTGAACAGTGACTAAGTGTTTTCTTTATCAGTGGTGCATAAATATCTTTTACTTCTTGAAATGAAGACTTGTCATTTACAGAATATTTAATCACAATGATATCTGCTTCTCCAATGAGGTTCCGAGATGTGTACCAGTCACTTTCAAAAATATCCTATATACAAAACAAAAAGATGGAACTAAATTCCCTTTTTATTGATCAAGAGATCAGAGCACACAACTGTATAATAACTGAAAGTTTACTAAAACTTAGAATACATTTCTTTTTGAAATATTAAAAATGTGTAAAGGTGTCTGCAATAAATCAATTCGTTCAAACTTCATCTTCCTTTCTATGTCTTGCCTGCAGCAAACTTTATGTTAATAAGTCCGTTTTACAGTTATGAGTTGGTATACATAGGGTGACTAGATGAAACTAACAGTTAATGGCTGTAAAGGATTTCCAATCCAGCTGTCTAAATTTTAAAATAAACTTTCTATTCCATTGTTGATACATTTTATATATAAAATACATACATCAAAACTACCACTCGTTTTAGTTAATTATAGCAATATCAGTTTATTGGTGCAGAACATTTTGATAGCAGAAGCATTTGACTTTTAAAATGTTGTCCTTACTGGAAATTAAGGAAAAGGTATAACTGAAAACTGAAAACCCAGACCTGGATTTACTGGATAAATAACTGCCATTAGTTCTTCACTTCTGAAGATCAGTAAAACCAGCTATTAGAAATCAACTGCTAAAATTCCTAACAAAAACTGTGTTCTTTTTTTTTTAAGGCTGTTCCAACCTCCTTTAATGATTGAAGAGCAAATAGCTAACTAAACAAAACATTTTACAAGGGCAATTAGAAATACTTTTTCAGAGATACTGAATGTGCCAACTTACGTTTTCCTACATTTTTCCAGCATTTAAGAATACCATTGTACCCCTTGATCACTCCACCTTTTATTATAATCTTTATAATGATTTTAAAGTTCAGGTTTGAATCATGATACATTTATTCTTATAAGAAATTGAAGTTCAACTGTTTTTCCCGTGACATTCTGGGAAGCTCACTACTTTAGAAATGAAAGGTCAGTCCAATGCCCTTATTGTCAGCTGATGAAAACTTTAGACCTATGGTACTATGAGTGAATTTTCTGCCTTTTTTTTTTTTTAGTATCACAATTCGAAGAACTTCAGAAATCACACAATTTGAAAACTCAATTAGATTATTCAATATTTTAAGTAACTGAGAAAAAATAGAACATAGGCTAAGTTCAGAATGTTCAGAGATATGAGAAGTGGGGATGGAATGGAAAAGAAAGACAAAAGAAACACAGGAACAATATTAAGAGAAGACACAGAAAAGACGGTAGGAATAATAAAATTGAAATGACATAATGTAGTTTGACATAATGAATATTACAAAGTTTTACACTATGAATATCATGGATCACATCTCAATCCACATTCTGAACCTAAAAAATTATCCAATGGGAAATATTAGTGTTGAAATTCCTAGATTTTTACACATGCAAGATATTGCTCAACCAATGACAGTTATGCGTAGATATTGTCTCTCTATTTCAAAGATTCAGAGATCCTTATTCACATACAAGCAGAAATCGTGGGGTGGAACTAGAATAATTAGAAAATAGCAAACATTCCATCTGAGTACAAATTAACATGGTAAATACCACAAACGATGTCTGATTTATATGTATGTAGAAAACTTTACAAACTGCTGCAAAATAATGACCTCCATATGCAGTTTATTTCTGAAGTTTTATATAAGACATATGTAAGCAATGGTTGAAATGCACTTTTGAGAGAAAAATACAGGATCACTAGAATCAATAATCTTCAATTATCTATGTTTGCATGTAAATGTATGAATTTAAAGTTAGTATGTAAACTTAGGGCATGTTTTCATAATTACCTGGCACAGACAATTACCTTCAAATGTGCCCCAATTACTCTTCTGTCCCATTAGACGTCTTGAGGACTAAATAGATTTTTCCCCCTAAAGTTATCTATGCATATTTCATGTACAACACATTTCATGATGGGGGAGGGAAAGGGTGGACTGAAGCTGAGTATCGATCCAGTAAATATAGATCTTAGATGTCATCATCAGAATAAATTAGAAAAAGTGGTTTTGAGCATGTCTCTTCAAGCAAAAGTATTTTAACTAATTCTTTGTATTAATTATCTATTAAACCTGTCCCATCTCCAGAGAGGAAACCCTAATCCTAAGTGAAACTTCTATAAAAGAAATCCTTTTGGCTCAGACAACTGCAGTGGTTATAATACTGTAGTGTTATATAAGTCTACTATTCAATAATGTCGGTGACAACAGTGTGAAAAGCAACACTGTGGTGAGAATGATAAAAACTGGGATGTTATTTGGAATGCTGACAAACTGTCTCATTACCTATCTTGTTTAGCTTACTTTCTTAGTTTTCCTGACCACCCTGCAGATAGTGATTACTTCTACTGTGCTGTCCTGGTATTCTAAAAATATATTCAGCCTAATATTCCTCTTAACCTCTTTACGTCACAGATTGGAAGCATATCATTTACATTATAAAGGATTATTTTATCATTTAAACTTAAAACTCTACGAATATCGTCCACAACTATCAGATAGTTTCAGGGGATGGATCCTATTAAAAATATGTTATGTATCAACAATATATAAGATAAGCAGCATTTCACTTGTAAGGATTACCAGTATATCATCTGACAATATTGATATACTTTCATAGAAATGTAGATCTCTGCTGTTTCACACACGGGATTTATTTCTTGTATTTAAAATTTAAACTACAAGTTATTTATTCACATTCATATAAATCACTCAGAATCTCACATAAAGATATGAATCTAGGTAGTTGCTTATAAGAATTCTAATGCTAACATCAGAAACATAACTAAAAGCTATTTTTGTATGATTGAGAAAAATAACTCAATTTTTACAAGTTTACATTCATGCAGTATAAATAATATTCTAAGCTGAAAGTTAAACAATTTGCTTTTAGAAATCCTAATTAAAAGTTAACATTGAAAAACCATATTATATTCTATTGGTTTCAGTAAAAAGTTTTATTCTATGACAAAAAACTGTTTCAATATAGGAATAAAAATACTTTTTATATTTTAAGCAATCTGTAAAAGATTCACTCTCCTTTTATCCAATTCAACATATAAGGCCTGAATAATATTTTAGCACTTGGCCCAGATTATAGTAAAACTACAATTCTACACGTGATTGCAGTGAAATAAACCTAATGGAATACTTTGAGACTTAGGTACTTCATAATAAACATGTTTAAAACTAATCTATAACTTTTTTTTTACTACATTCTCTTACCCAGAGAGGACAGTCATGTACCACCAATCTGACATTTCCAAACACACAAGCTTGATACTCGGTGAATGCAGGATTTCTAAGGTAACTGGCAGAGTTTAGTAACAAATTACTGTCAGTCTCTGAAACTAAAGCACTCCTCCCAAGATAGGTCCAGATCAAACTCTTCTGCTGATCATCCTCGGAAAATCCATCTCTTTCATTCCCAAAGGCTACAATGTGAACAGACCTACAAATAAATAACATTTTAATGTGTTGAATTAAACATTTACTAAGACAAAATTAAGAAAGTATAGGGCAGGAAAAAGAGGAAAACCAAATTATATATATATAATTAATATATATATTAAAAAATAAATACACAGACCGGTGTACACTGATATAAACATAGACACACAGATATATTTGATTTTAGCGGATTCCTAACGCTAAAGGAACAAACAATAATCCACATACATGATTTTAAATCCAGAAGCACGGAAGCAAATTTCCTCGGAACTCCACAAAAGCTGCTTGCATTACAAATCCAAAGCCGTTTGAATTTATTCTTCCTCCATTTCCTGAGGCTCTTTCATTCACCTAGTCGCAATCGGGGTAGCTCTGGGGAATTTCCGTTCATGTCTTGTTGAGCAATCTTGTCTCTGTAAGCCAGAAAGAGGGTTAGCTCCGTGACAATAGCTTGCTTGCTTGCTGTGCTGAAGATGAAATTAGCACATAAACTCAGCAACTACAAGCCTCAAGCTCAGCCATTGCCTCGTGACGTCAGTACACGCTACCAACAAAGACTATTAACATCCGCAAAAGGAAGAGCGCTCTATATTTCTGCAAAGCCTGATACAATCAGGTGAAACCCACACACATAAACTACAGCTTTGGGAAGGGTAGCATCTCACTGAACAGGAGACTACGTGATATATTGCTGCTGCTGAAAAGAGATGCATAATAAATCCATGAGCTCACTGGCAGCCAATCCACTTCCAGAGTTGCCATATGCAAGAAGTCAGGCAGATCAAGTTAAGAGAGATGTCAACATTCTAGAAAAGAAATGTCCCCAATTTAAAATACCTTCCACTTGCACAAGACAGTAGCAGTTTTTAAAACAGCAGGAATACAGAACCTTTTGGATTCCACATTGCACTGTTTATTATCAACTAGCAGGCTAACAGTTTTTACTTAAATCTTAAATAATCTGTTGGATGTATTTTTCAAAACTGACAAACTTGGAGTTGAAAAATACAAAAAAAAATGTAGAGGAGGAAATGTGGTAACTCAAAGCAGCCCAGTAAGTACTAAGAATATGCAATGTATACTGACTGTTGCAGGGCAGAAATATAACATGAGGAATTAAGGGAGGAATTGTATTTTTGATTAAAGGACCTGGAATTCTAATAAAATAAATGTTAATAATAAAATAACTCCAATTAAAAATGATCTACAGTAGTTTATTTTTTTGTCCAACTTTTGTAAAAGCGAATTCTGGGAAAACACTATTTTACACACTAAATATTCCCAAAGGATTCTGGAAAGTTTGGGCACACATACAAATATCCTCAAATGGAGCCAAAAATCTGCAGGCGAGCTATCATTATTATACTTCATATCCCCTGTGAATTAAGACAGCCAAAGAAATATATCTTTATTTGCTATTTCAGTACTTAGGTCTTTTATTTTATTTTTTCTTTCCATTTAATTCAATTGGAGTTGTGAGTGAACTGCCAATTCCAGGCTGATAAACTTTGTCAGCTGCTATTGGGCAACTGTCAAAACTCTGAGGCTTAGGCTCCTATGGGTCTTTGGTTAACAATATGACATGCCCGTTCTAATTGATGTTGCAGGCAGGGAATGTTATTATAAGTAAACTTAGTCCTCTGTGTTCACCATAATGGGATCTGTAATTTCCTTGAAAATGCTCTTTAAAGTTTTTTTTTTTAATCACAGCCTTAAGCTTCATGTTTGTTTGTTTGTTTGTATGTTTGCATGTATTATACAGACAGAACCAACAAAGATATGCAGTTAGAACTTAGCACTAAAAACATACACTGCATGGTGTCCTAAAATATTATACTCTTATTAGTCTTCTAATATTAAGATTGTTTGTTGCAAGCCATTATGTTTTATTAAAATATTAATATACATGTCTGCTCAAAACTATATGAATTTCTAATATAAATCAATATAAGTTAAGGATTTTACCTTAATAATGTATATTAACTGCTATAAATCTGTCTAACCTGATATCCTTTATTGTTGTATAAGTAGTTTAACAACCATAATTAACCACTGACTGACTTCAACCTTGCTTTACAAACCAAGTCGTAAATGCAAAAACTGGTTGTAAAGTTACTTTTTCATTACTGTTGAGCTGTGAACAGTTGCTAAATGAATTAGTTGCTAAACATGGGCTACCTGTAGCTTAGTCTTTGTTATAAATGTTTAACCACTCACTGTAGTTTATTCCCAAATCTCTTGAATAAGGAAGTCAAGCTATAGTCAAAATGCAGCAAATAAAATGAAAGCCTAAACATGCACATTGATTTTATTCTGATAATCCAGTTATAAAAATAAATGTCATAATAATACCTATTACTCTAACCATCCACTGTAGCCTGATAACAAATTTAAGATAATATTCCAGCCTGGAATATAGATTTATGACCTAAACAAACATCATTGTGATAGTCTCTCAGGGACCATATTACAATGATAAAGCAAGATGCTAAAATGGAACTCAAGATTTATTTCTTGTCATAGCAAAATTAGTAGACAAAACTTTAAGGACCATAAAACATTTTTAAAAGAAATTTATTTCAGATTGCATATGATAAAATCAAACTTATGGAGAAAATACCAATCTTTTATTTTCTTTGTTTGAATATAAAAATAACTTGAGAGCTCTTATGAAGTTGTACATAATTCTAAAATAAATCTACTAGCAGCATGTTTATTAACTACAGTATTTTCTGCATTTAAAGAGGATACTTTGACATAAAGAAAAATCATTTTGAAACACAAAAAATGGAAAGGCACAAAATATCCATGTCTGAATCATAAGCAGCACTGCTTCATTTCATTTTAAATCTCTTCATTCAAAATCTGATACCTCTGACATTGCAATTATTTATTGCAGAATTGTATCCATAATTTGTTGCAGATTACCTGAAGAACTACTTCTTTACAATGAATATTACTGATGTAAAGTTAGGGAAGTTTTATTGGGCAAGATGCTTTTCATTAATTAGATTTTAATGGGAAAGTGATTGCTAGGCTTTCTCCCTCCCTCTCCCCCTCCCTGCCAGAAAATGACAGTGTCAGTGGCTTTTAACATTGATTACAAGGTAATCCCATCAGATAAATTAGAATAATAGAAACGGTTTTTCCCCCCTGTGACTTTACTTAGGAAGATGAAGCATTAAAAATCTGCCTGACTATTATTAACAGTAATAATAATTCATGTTGCCTGACTTCCAGCAACATTTTTCTTCATGGCAAGTGAAATACTTTAGATAGAAATGTCCCACTTCCATTGTTTCAAAAGGAAGAAAAATTGAATTGAAATTATTTTTCTTATTTCCAAATTCAGCATATTTCTGTAGTGTTTAGATTCATGTGTATTTAAGAAGGTAATCTACCGAAAAGAGAAGAACAGCCTTAGGAAATTCAATGGGGATTAAAAAGAAAAACATATGCAAAGCTTTATTTTCTTGTTATTTTTAATTTACAGATCGTGTTTTATTATATTTAAACTCCATCCCATACATGTTCCCCTTTAGGGGAAGAGATGGGAAGAAGTTGCTGACTGCCTCGGTAAACCAGACGGCAACAATGTGGATTCTCAGATATTCCCACGACACAGAGGGGAGGGAAAAACATTCGATGCTTCCCACGTCAGTCAGGTACCCTATAAATAATTTAGCAATAAAACTCGGCCAGCCAGCGCTTCCTTCAAAGGCCGCGCCCCGCCATGAGACGCAGGGGTCAAACGCGACGGTCAGCGAGCGAGGCAGCCACAGCGGCCTCGCTCGACACCCGCGCTGCCCCCTCAGAAGCGAAAACGGCTCCTCGCGTTCTCCGGTTGCCTTGGATACCAGGCGGAGGCCTTCTTTCCTGCAGCCTTCGGCCGTTTGCCGCCATTCGGAGTAACTCGTGCCGGCGAAGGCCGGTTGCGGTGGGGTAGCATTTCGTCCTTTCTCTTCCCTCTCCGACCCGAGTAGCCTGACATGCGCCGAGCGAAGCCCCCGTGGGGTGCCTCGATGCTGCGGTGCGCGGTTAGCTGCCGCCAGTACTGGAGGACCGTGGGACAGGCGGAGGGGATCGTGTCGGAGCAGGACAAGGACCATCATTTCGTGCATCGAAGCACCATTCCTACCATGCATTTCCAGCCCAGCTTGCCCAGGTTCCTCTGCCGTTCACCAAGTTTCATGGAAATTGTGGGGGCGGGGGGAGTAAACGGAGTCCGAGTACATCGAAAACATACTTCTCCCTTTCCCGCCATTCTTACAGTGTAGCTGAAGGGAAAACACTTGGATGTCGCATTTCACACACACTCTTTGTGAATGTAACCCAAACAGTACTATTTAAGCCGTTGGGCCTCTTTCAAAAACAGCATCCGGTTGCCGTTGGACCAGAGCAGCTGAGCTCGGGGTTTGACAGAGGCCTGCGATAGCTTCTCCTTTTTCTAATGTAACTCTCCTATGAAGACCCCCATACAAAACCCAATCTCTTTCTGCTCTATCATATTGTCGAAGCAAAAATGTTCACGTTCGGGTCCCCTTGTCCAATATTTCATAAATCCACATAAAAATATTCTTCAAGGAAGTTCCCCTGGAGAGTCCAATGAGGCAAGCATTTATTGGGAGGAGGAATTACTCAGGACTATTTGGTTGTCTGTTTTGGGGGGAGAACCAGGATGGGAAAAATGATCTGAGAATGCCAGGTGCTGATATGTTGCCTGAGGTGTGTACACCTACCTATGCAAATAGGTTACCTGAGCTAGTAGGCATTGTAGTGAGAAAGCCCTATTTTACCAATCCATTTCAATGCAGCCTGCTACATATTGTATGCCTGATGAAATACAGACTGCTGGAAAATGCAGTGGTTTGCTTTGCTTGTCACCATTTCATTGATAGGGATGGAAGTAGCAAGGAATATGCTACCCACAAAGAGTACAGGATCTATGAAAAGGCTGCTGAAAATGGTTTTAGGTTTGAGACTGCCTACATGCAATCCATGACTGCATGCCACGTTGGAAAAATTACAAATACAGGAAAAGGAGGCTCAAATTTAGCCCAAAAGCATTGCCCATAAAGAATTCGGAAGAAAACAGCCATTATGATTATATGGGCAGAATTTATTTTGTTCATCTCTAAACAAATTACTGAGCAAAGGCAATGGGAAAATGGGGAGTGACAGTAGATTTTATTTACTATTTACATTTAAAATAAGTTTTGTTTTTTATAAAATAAGTTTATTTTAAAAAATGACAAAAATGGCTATAATAAACTGCAAAAGCAAGTTAAATATTAGTAATAAAAAATTGATACATGAATAATATCAAGCAATATTTAAATGCATTAAAAAACCAGAATATTTTGGTAAAATATTTAATCTGCTATTTTATGGAATTAAATGTTTTAAACATTTGAAATATTTCATATTTTCTATGAAGAACTTCCTATTTTCCCCTCAAAGTAGAATAGTCAAATTCCACTCTATAAAAGTGGAATAGTCCAAGTGGGTTCAAAAATGTATTATCTGAAAGGGATCAAAATAATAAACAAATATTAGGAAAGCTTGATCTTTCTGCTTGAGTTTTTAATTATAAAAAGTTGAATTTATATAGAAAATTCTTCAAATCATTAAAAGTTACTTCTGAAATAATTTTTATAAATGTTTGAAACAAAGTAGTTTTAGAAGACAGTCATTTAAGAACAACAAATCTATTAAGTATATAAAATTTTAATTTAATAGAAGAGATCATATATAGCTCAGCATTGAACTATGAAGTTCTTGTGCTCTCTGACACTTTCTGTTTGCTTACAGACATTTCATTACCCAAATAGGCAATATCAACAATGTGATTAAGTTAGAAATTGCCTGCTGTTATAGAGTAGTTTGCCTTGCCAGTTATGTGGGGGGTATGCTTTTCTCCTTAGCAGTTCCTTGATTAGGGTATTGTTTTCTGTTTTTCATATATCACTGTTCTTTTGTGATTTGACCCTTCTTGGTTAGGTCAGAAAACAGAAAAGAGTTGGAAGGGACCTTGGAGGTCTTCTAGTCCAACCCCCTGCTTAGGCAGGAAACCCTACACCACTTCAGAC
>JANHFT010001762.1:0-13241 GCA_032467955.1 Pseudoxenodon macrops | reverse complement strand
GGCCACCTAATGAGAAGGAAGGACTCACTGGAGAAGAGCCTAATGCTGGGAAAGATTGAGGGCAAAAGAAGAAGGGGCCGACAGAGAATGAGGTGGCTGGATGGAATCACTGAAGCAGTAGGCGTGAGTTTAAATGGACTCCAGAGGATGGTAGAAGACAAGAAGGCCTAGAAGAACGTTGTCCATGGGGTCACGATGGGTCGGACATGACTTCGCAACTAACAACAAGAAATCTTTGAAAAAATATTATCTTGAATGGAATATAATCGCTTCTGAATTGGGGATTCACTGAAATCATACATGTTTTCATGTATGAACTCATGAAATGTAAGATCTTATTCAAACAGAAATATGAAATAACATGATAAAAATATGCCTCTGTTACTACGTTATATGAAGTGGACTATTTTTGAAGTTCTGCTCATAAGCTATGATATTCATCTTATTTTCTATATCTCATTTACAAACTAAGAAGAATTATGTGAAACTTTATAGAAGTGAAAAATAGGTAAAAATCCCTAATTTACATATTGTTGTTTTACAAAAGCAAATTAAAATATTTCCTGCTTACCTTATAATAATTTCTAGGCTAATACATGAGTGCAATGTTGTTTAGAAATCTCATTTAATTACTTTGAGAAATTTGCAAAACATAAGTCAAATACAAAGATATGAAATGAATAAAAATTAAAATGATTAAAACATAACAATTTTAATTAATTGTTTTTATTTAAAGTATCTCAGCAGGTAGTAATACTTAACTAGCCTTTTCAGGAATCAGAAGCTAAACAGGACTGGAGTGGTTAGAATAGAATGGGATAGGATAGGGCTAGAATAGAATAGAATAGAATAGAATAGAATAGAATAGAATAGAATAGAATAGAATAAATCATGTCCTTCCAATGTTAAAAGTCTCACATTTCTCAACATAATCCATTCTTTTATCCATATCAACACTGCCGCTTGGTAATATATTTCCCAATTGGGTACTCCAAAGCCTCCTCTTAATCTTATATCCTGTAATAGTCTCATTTTAATTCTCGCTTTTCTCCTTTGCCAAATGAATTTCCCTATTATGTTATTCAAGGATTCAAAGAATTTTTTTCTCCAATTTAATTGGAATTGTTTGGAATAAATATAATATCCTCGGTAATATGTTCATTTTAACCAAGGCTATTTTTCCCATAAATGACGCTTGCAAATTTTTCAATTTTTCCAAGTCTATTTCAATTTGTGATCTGTTTATAATAATTATCTTCCTTTATTGTTGCACATCTTGGTGTTAGATATATACCCAAATATTTAATCCTTTTTATAATCTGGATGCCCATCTTCTCCTCCACTTTTCTTATATATATTTTCTAATTAAAAAGTTTTCGGGCACTTTTAAACGCCGCTGTTTTAAACGAGGCAGCGGCTTTTCCGCTCAGCCTCGTACTTTTCCACTCTCCCTTTTTAAAATTTCAATTTATAAGGGAGAGCCACGTTAAAATTAAGTGGTCACTGTGCCCAAGATTTTATATTAAAAAAGATCTCACCCGGAGCTTCACTTGCTTTCTTCTTTCTGGTAGCTGCCTCCAGCTCTGGCAGCGCAATGGCTGCCGTCCAAGCTGCCCAGTCCGGAGCTCCTCACTGGGGCTCTAGGGGAATTGCGTTTCCTCTGTCCACTCCAGCCCGTGCTCCGGTTCTTCACCTTCCCTCCAGGAAGGCTCCAGGTCCAAAGGACCCCCGACAACAACTGGAACCAGAGGTTTTCCTCGGAGCACCCGAGATTTCACATCTGCATCGCTGCGGTGCTTGGCTCCACCCCCTGAACAGGCACCCTATTTGAAGACTGGCACAAACCCCATTCTCACAGGGCTTTGGAAGACTTCATTCTCCAAATCATGGGTGCCATTTCTTCTCCAAATAGTGCCCTTGATTTTGTGAGACCTAGGGAAGACCAGAAGATTTCTCAATAATTGTGCAGATGGGCCATGCAGTTTTCAGAAGGAATGGTGCGCACAGCCTTGGGAAGAGGCCTAGCATGGCCAGCAGTTGCTTGCAAACAGTAGTCAGGCTGAGAACTCCCGGGTTAGCAGCAGGAGTAAACTGGCAAAGATCAACTAGGGCCACTTGGCAATGGCAGCATCAGGACTGAAGTAGAGGCCCATAATCTCCAGTGGGCTAAGCCAGCTGTTACCATCCACCAGGCCTCTACTTCAGTTTCAGCACTGCCCTGCCCTGAGAAATATTGTCTCAAGCCTAACACCATGGCCAGCCATCTCAGCACCATTGTGCCAAGCTGAAAGATTGTGGTACAGACAGATGTTTGGGTAGAACTAACTAGAGTAACGAATTATGTTAACTTAAATGCCAGATTAAGAAAGTATACAAATATGAAGATGTGTTATTTTTATTAAATTGAGTAAAAGTTACAATTTTATATGGCATTAGTTTGAAATTAATCCATTTTTTACAAAATGTTTAAATATTATTAAAGAAAAATAATATATCAATTTAATTGAAAGTGTTTCCAGTGTTGAGAGTTCTTATACAATTATGTCAGAGAAATCAAGGTCATGTTAGAATCTTAATTGTTTATAAGAAATAAATGAACTGATTTAATCCAGTGAAAATAATGGAAATAGAATGCTGTATTGGCACTATGATGAAAAACTATGTTATGTATATTCAGGAGATGCTGGAGGGTTATATGCCATACATCAATTACACGGTACCAAAAGCCAAACTGAAGGGCTCAGCAAAAAACCTAAACATTATGTATTCACTAGATGTACTGGCTAGTTTATTTCTGACTTCACATATCATAACTAAGAGCATTTTTATTGGAGATGGGTTTTTTTTTAATTGTATATTAAGAAAGGATGTACGTTTTACAGAAAGTTATAAAAGTAAATGCAACTTTTCTGGTATTTTAAGAAAATGTAGAACGAAGTAGATTTGAAGGGACCTGTTTGATTTTCCATAATACGTCTATACAAACTGCAGTCTTTCAAGTTTATATATGAAACATTTAAATGTATTTTTTTAACTGAATTATTTTTATTTTTGTAGGACCCTGGTATGACATGTATCTTTCTTCGAGAGATTCAGTTGTTTTCAACTACAACCCTTTCATTTCTTTAAATCCTGATCCCAAACCTGGATACAATAATCAAGTAGTTAGAGCAACCAATCTTGTTGTTTCATCATTAAAGTTTCTTAACACCTTGAAGAATGACTATTTACGGCCAGATATATATTATGTAAACCGCAAATGGGGTCAAAGCAAAATGTTCAAACACTTCATCCGTGCTCTTCCATCTACTCTATCCTGGTATGGAGCATATTTAGTGAATGCTTATCCTTTAGACATGTCACAGTATAAATTTCTCTTCAATAGTACCAGGATCCCTAATTTAAGTAAGGATACATTATTTACAAGTGAAATTGCAAGACATTTGTTGGTGATGAGAAATGGTCATCTTTACGTTTTTGAAGTACTGGATCCTTTTGGTAACATTCTACATCCATCTGAAATTCAAGCTCATTTAGCACAAATAATATTTGATGCTGATCGCTTGCCTAGATTTGAACTTTCATATCTCACAACTGAAGAAAGAAATACTTGGGCAAATGTCCGGCAGCAACTTGTGCAAAACGGAAATGAAGAAAACTTGAAGAAAATTGACAGTTCGATCTTCTGCCTTTGTTTAGATAATGCTTCCCCACAAGATGAAGTTGAACTCACTCATTGTTTTCTTCATGGATATGGTTTTAATCGCTGGTTTGACAAATCCTTTAGTATGATTGTCACTAGTGATGGAAATGCAGGAATAAATTTTGAACACTCTTGGGGAGATGGTGTTGCAGTTCTGCGTTTCATTAATGAAGTCTATAGAGACAGCACAGAGCATCCAGCTCTTGTGCCAGAATCCAGTCCAGCTTTATTTGTTACATCTTCTGACAAGCTTGAATTTAATGTGAATAATTCAATAACATCTGCAATAAATGTTGCACATACAAAATTTGATGAAACATTGAAAAGGCTTCATATAAAATCATTTAGATATGAAAAATATGGGAAAGAGTATATAGTGAATAAAAACTTGAGTCCGGATGCTGTGTTTCAACTTGCTTGTCAAATGGCTGTCTATCATCAATATGGAAAGTTTCTTCCTTCTTATGAAGCATGTAGTACTGCAGCTTTTAAACATGGTCGCACTGAAACAATTCGACCAACATCTGTGTACACTAAAAAGTGTACAGATGCATTTATTGCTGAACGAGGAAAGCATAGCATTCAAGATATGAAAAATATGATCGAAAAATGTTCAAAGTACCATAGACGCTTGCAGTTGGAAGCTGCACTAGGTTAGCCTTTTCAATACTTTGTTATTTTATTTTAACTAAATCTTGTGATAAAGTCTAGGAATGATACTTATGTAGACTGTCAAATAACTTGTGTCATTTAATCTTATAGAATATGAAAATAATGGGGTTTCTGTTGTGGGATGTACTTTATGGAAAGAGTAGTTAGACATTTTCACATAGTTTAACTAGTTCTTAGTTCCAACTTAGTTATAGCTTTGGTATGAAGTTATAGAGAAATATAGAATGTAGCAACATTTTAAAAAATGCTTTCATTTATATCTGTCTTCTAAGTAACTCAAGTTATTATGCTTGCTAGTTAAATGGGAATTTGAATCCTACTCTCCCCATCTCTAATCCAATACCACTGCTACACTATATGGTCTGCATGTTACTACGGTAATAGTGTAATTCTGCTATAACATTCAATGCTAAATCTATAAGATCCATTGGTATTTTAACTTGGAAAAGATTTATGACCATTTTATATATTGCGTCTGCTATGCACAATAGTAATTCACTTTTAAAGAGATCTTTCTTAACAACCACTCATTTAGTGATCGTTCAAACTTACAACAGTGCTGAACAAGTGGCACTTACAAGGTCCTCACAGTTCCAGCCATTGTGGCACCCCTGCACAATGATCACAAATGGTGTCAAATGATCACAGTTCAGACACTTGGTAACTGGTCTACATTTCTGACCATTGTAGCTTTCCAGAATCACACAATTACAATTTGAACAAAGTTAATGGGAAGGTGGACAGGAAGTTGAAGTTGCAATCACGAGGTCCTCACTTAAATGACCCACAGTGATTCACTTAATAAGGGCAACCAGGGACTGCTGGAACTACCATAACTAAGCAGCATGGTCATGTAACAAATGAAACAAACAAAATGTTTAAAAGTTATGATATTTATGTAGTTACTTACCAAGCACCTCTAAATTATATTAAAGTAACCAAAATATCTTTATAATCCCCAAGGCATGTCACAAATTTTGAGCACCCCTAATGTTTGAAAATTGAACGTTGACAAATTTGACACGCCCTAAAATTGTAACATAACATTTTATAGTTACTTAGTGACAAAAATTCCACTTCAATTACCATTGTTGGGCAAGAACTACCTCTAATTTTTAAACAATATATTACTTACTGACTAATTAATTAAACTTGAAAACCTAATTCAATATTCCTTTTTCATTTAGATAATTTCTGTCATGTGTATATCATGTCACAATAATACTAGTTCTTCGTTATTGTGGTCTCTGTGCAAAAGACATAGGTGTTCTGCGTTTGCACTGAAACTCCATCTGGAACCTTCTTTTAATGAGATTTTAGCAGGAAGTGAATCCATACAGTTCATGCTCCTAGGCCAAGGGTAACAAAAATTGGTCCACCAATACCTCTCAGGGGGCTCAAAGCACTCCTAATTGGGTAAACATAACCAGAACTAAGAAATTTTGCCTCCTCCCCTTCCCTTTTGGAATTTGGGGAAATAAGGAGCAAATGGAAAGAACATCATTACTTAAATGGAATAATAAGCTGCACTGATACAAGCAATTTCTTTTCAGAGAGAAGCAAATCAAATGTAACTGTTGCTGCTACTTATTATCCATATATGTGGTGCCCAGAGACCATGATGAAGAATAGATTGCTTAACTGTAACTATAGTTCTTTGTCTTGTCATCCACGCCACAATTTACTGAGCCACAATTTTCCTTGCTACAGGTGCCTGCCTTGGTAGGTATTCCTGATTTCTGAACTGAAATGACAGTCTCTTGAGAACTGAGGGGAATGCAGGAGTTTCTTCTAGGAGCATGCACAGTAGGGATACACTTTCTGCCAGAAATCCTACCTACAGAAGATTTCTGGTTGAGCTTGGTGCAAGCACAGAACCCATGTATTTGTTGGACAGATGATCACTCAAACAACCATAGTTACAGGTAAGAAGTTAAAATTCATGTCACCATTCGTTTGTATAGTTGTTTTTTGAATGTTTGGTGAAAAATGGACAAAAATATATTTTCATAAGCATCCTGTATTCCTTCTGCCAAAATTCACACTAGTGTTTGTATGTGTGTCTCTGTGTGTGTGTCACTGCCAATTAGGATACCATGAAAAATTCTGAAGTTTTCAGATAGTTTTTATTGTCATTTATAAAATAGCTGTTTGGTATTTAAAATAATATGGAAATAATATATAACGGGAAATGCGAAAGTAAATAGAGAATAGAATAAGGACAACGTTTGGGAGAAAAAAGTAGATAAAATAATAACATAAAATACTAAAAGTAGAAAGCAGAGTCACTGTACTGATAATACAGTGCTTAACTTCAATTTATTGTATAAGCCACAAATATTTATATACAGTACCACATATTAAATCATAGCCCAAATTATATAAAGCCCAATGGCTGGATTCATGCAACAATTTAAGTAAAAGCATACAAATCATGTCTTAGTGCACTGTAAAACTATTCAGTCTCTTTTTGGGGAGTTGTAATATTTATATTTTAACATAAAGTAGGAGTTGTTTTCTTACACTGGAAATGAGAAATTATATAAAGGAGCAAACTTAATCAGATTCCACAGTCAACCAAATATGAAGCATTCTGAATTACATGACTTCAGTGCAAGAAATGTTGATTATGTCCAGAGTTTGTTGGCACTGGTGTTCATAGTATAAATATCCTACTCACTCTTTATATTAAATGAATCTGCCTCTCTTTTTTTTTATCCAGGTCAAGGATTTGATCGCCACTTATTTGCTTTGAAGTATCTTGTCCAGTGCAGAGGTGGAACTATTCCTGATATTTACAAAGATCCAGCCTATAAAAACATAAACCACATTAACATTTCAACCAGTACACTAAGCACTCCAGCAGTTAATCATGGTGGATTTGGACCAGTAGTGCCAGATGGTTTGGGGATTGGATATAATGTGTTTGATAACTGGATAGGATGCATCATTACTAGCTATTTGGAACAGGAATTAGATGAACATCTGATATGTCTTCAGTGCACATTAGATGATATATTTGAAGTCTTAGAAGAAAGACAACTTAAATAGTATTAAAATATTTTGAATTGACTACATAACGATTCAAAAACAGCTGATATTTAAATAATGCATACATTACTATGAAGGGTAATAGTAGATTACGTAGCACAACAAAGCTGTTCAAAATGTACACTTTAAAACTTAAAGCAATTTTAATGATATAATACTTAAATCTTCTCCATTATATTCTGTAACTTCTCTTTTTTTTTTTAAATTAAAAATATACCAATATTTTCAATTAATTTTACTGATTTTCTGGAACTCTACATGCCTAATAAATCAACATTTGCTGAATATAAAATGTTGAAATTCCAAAAACCGGCAAAAGTAAACTATGTAAATTAATTATTAGATGTATTTTTATTTGATAAAGCCAATACACAATGGATTTTAAAAAATAAAATGTTGAGGTGGTATTTCATGACACGGAAAGCTGTGCAAATATGTTTTGTCATGTGAAAAAAGGATATTAAAATAAAGTGATTTTTCCGTATTATATTTGCTTGCTGAAATTACTTCATCTAAATGAGAATAATCAGATATAGTATTGGTGTATTGTATAATGATGTGCTATACCAGTCATTAATAATGTTATTATTTTTGTAACGTTCAGAATCTCCATAGGTATTGCTTTTTTTATTTGCCCTTCAGATCTAAGATATTTATTGTATAACTCTGAATCATATGAGCTTTTCAATTATCTATTCTATTTCAAACTTTTATTACAATATTATTAGTTATTACAATAACTAATCTGCACATAATGTAATGCTTGAGAGTCTGTAATCTCATGTGAAGACAATCACAATTAGAGGATCCAAGGGAAAAATTTAAGAAAGAATGAATTATGAAAAGTATTGGGGATTCTAAAATTGAAATACTTTTATACGAAATGACATGGAAATCAGAAAATCTTGAGTCCTAATCTTGAGAAATAGAGGCTTGCATTTTAAAATTCCAGAGTATGAAATTTGGAACATTTTATTTGTTCTGAATTTTGTATAACCGAGACACACACACACCATCCCCATTGGTTTTAAATTTTGGGTTTGAGTCTGCTAATTATTATAAATCTTCTGAGATTGTCCCAGTTTTCAGGTTATCTCATACATTCCTTCATTCCAGTATATTGGAACTATTTGAAAGTCCTGTCTGTTAAAAGGAGGCTAATTTGGTATACATGAGACACACTGGTTGCCCCAGGCTGTACTGTGTTTCAGAGGTACATTATGTTCTCATAAAGGTCTCCTGCCTTGAAGGTAGAGATAGGCATATGTATGGGATGCTGTCATTTGTGGCTTGAACCATCCGTTTGATTGGAAGACACCATCCTCTAACTTAACTAAGTAGTGGTAGCAAGCATTAAAAAAATGGCTCTTAGGCCAATTAGCTGGATATGTGGGGAGATTGTCAGGAAATTTGCTGGACAAGGTATGAAGTCTAAGAATATTTTCATCTTAAATTTTCAAACATTTAAAAGAAATTCAGTTTATACCAAATACGCACCTTCACATATACATAACTTTGTTGAATTTGGTTAAGATAACCAAACTTAAAGAGAAAAGTCATTGAGAAAGAAGTTTCAGTAGACTGCCTATAAATTTAGAAATAAGTGAGAGATGGGCTAAGTTCCCGCAATATTTTTCCTTACAGACATTTCTGAAATGTCAGTGCCTCCAGTTTCCCCCGCAATTTCAGTCAACAGCAAAGGAAGTTAGTAATGAAGGTCCATGGTCCTGCCAAATTATTAACCTCTTGGAAACAGGAGGCAGATCTGGTCAAGCTGGCTAAAATTGACTATAAATAAAGTTTATACTGTACATATAAGAAGTTGCCCTTAAGCCATACCACCATTTAGCTACCTCTTGATGGCAACAGGTTTTTTATTTCTCCAAATTACTGCTAGTCAAGAGATCAGGAGAATCATAGAATCATAAGGTTGGTGGGGTCCTAGTTCAACCCCCCAAAATAGGAATAGATTTTCCTGGGACTGAGCCACTGTACAATGCAGAAAAAAAAGGGAAGGAATATTGATACTGGGCATAGTCACCACATAGTTTCAGAATATGGTTCAAATTTGGTAGGATCCTGTGTTCATGAATGGAGCCTAACAAAATCTGAAGGACATTTTAGTTTCCAATGCTAGTTTAGCAAAATAACATGGGTTTCCCACTATAGTAGTCAAATATTGATTGATACCAACTCAGTCCTTAGTCCTGCTATTATACCGCATTTAACCCATTTTTTTACAAATATGCAATGCTTCATATTTGAAATCTAATTTTGAAGATCAGGATTTTATTATTTTAATTATTGTATTTCAATTCAGCTGGGGTTATACAGAGAGCCGTCTTGGAAATTATAGATGAGATTAAGGATGAATTTCCAAATCTATTGAGGCTGACACGTTCAAACCAGGTAATATTTCTTAATTACTGCATTTCCTCGCTATCTGAATGTTCAAACATTTCCATAAGGTGCTTTTGTTACATTGTATTTACTTTCCATTTTGCAAAGTCTCAGCTTACAATACAATTAAAAAATTACCATATGACAGTAAAGATATTCAGTTCAGTAAATATATTTTAAAAACTGTTACAATATTGCATACTTATGTATGTCATATTTAAAATAACTTTCTTTAGTATAAGTTACAGTGTCAGAAATAAGTGTGATTAAAAAGCAACAAATAATATTTTAATTATTCAGTGATGCAGGTATCCATGTTGTACCTTTATATCATACTAAAAATGTACTTATATAATTTATATTAGAATAAAGGTGATATTGAAGTTATCTCTGTCACAGTGGCCAACTTGTAAATAGAGATAGAAATGAGGGAAGTACGGTAGGTAATTGTCTCTTTACTCTCCTCTATCTCCTTGCAACATTATTTATCAGTCATGTTGGTTTGGATGGTTGCTGCAACTATTTTGTTTTAACAGAACAGAATGGATGTTTTTTTTTAATTATGAACCTCCTGTGAAATAAAATTCTTGGCAATCATTGACCAATTTTCACTAATATTGGCTCAAGATGAGAAGATCTATGCAAACGTATGTGGCAGGGAATCAAGTTGGAGAATGGTGTTGTAGCAAATGACAATATTCTTGGTGTGCAACACAGTTGTGAAATTGCTTTCATTTTCATACAGCAATATGATAATGTAATAACATACAATGCTGAGTATAATAGGCACATTGTATTGAGCCACCAACATTGGGTCACCAGCTAGCCAACCAGACTGTACGCTTAAAGTTCTACAAACTCTTATGATCAGTTTATGGTTCAGCATGTTGTTCAAACAAAGAAACTGGCTTGGACAACCCACAGTTAGCTGTAGTTAGGCAGGTTACAAGAGTGAAGTTGCTCAATTGCATGGGTGAAAGCTATTGTTATAAGTAGATACATTGTAGCCGTAAAGTTTAACTAATGTTGATGTTAGTCATACAATGGAAGGGCATAGATCTATCAATTCCCATATAAAGAATATAATAATGTTTATCCATCAAAAAGACATTGCCAAAACCCAAGTGCAGGAGAGCTTGTAAATTTGGAGCTACCAGACCTGGGCCTCAAAGATCTACAAGATCACTGAATGTTAATAAAAATGAAGAAGCTCCTAATTGAAGATGTTGCTTAGTTGGGCAAGCAAACAACCAAGCTTAAAAAGTATCAGGAACTGCACAAACTCCTAACCCTTTGCTGCCATCTAGCCTTTTGCATCTCCAGTCTGGTATATCTACTCAACGACCTTTAAAATAAAGTTGAAGTAATGCAATCAGATAGACATGTCAACATTTGAAGAAAATTTTTATTAGTTTTCTTGAAAATAGGAGATTGATCTGAAGACTACAAATCTTTTGTTTTTGATATATCAGGATGTTTTTGTTTTAAAGTATTTAAAGATGTTTTACTGACACTGAAACAAGAGCTTTAAATATGACTTTTGCAAAAACTTCCTTAGACCTTTGTCTGCAAAACTGGGGTGAGCCTCATGAGGAGTGTGCTGCAAGGGGGGTGATGCAAAAACCATGTCCTCTTCCTCCTCCTTCTCTTTCTTTCACTGAACAAGCCCTTCTGGCCATAGAACAGCCAGGTTACGGTAGAATGTAGTCTGCATTCCCAGGAGAGAAGGGCTGCATTCCAGAAGAGACAGCAAGAGATAGCAAACTTTAGATAGTTTGATTGGGAGAAAGAAGGTCAAGATAGCTCCTCCCTAGAACTTCTCAGAGTATATCTTTCATGATTCAAGTAGTTGCTTTAATTTCGAAAAATGTCTGACAATAGGTAAGGAACAATATTTCCCCAATAGAGGAAACTGCTTAGAAGTGTCTCTACTTGTTCGCAAATTGAATGTAAACCAGAGATGTTTCTGCTTGGGATCCTTAGAGGAACATGGGCCAAAGAAACACAATATATTATAATTCATATTTTGACCGCAGCTAGAATAGCTTTCGCACAAACATGGAAATTGGAAAACAGTCCCCCAAATAATATGGTAATAATGAAAATAATGGATTGTGCAGAGATGGTAAAACTGATGTTAGAATTGAAAGATCGTGAAGAAACAGAATACTATATGGTATGGGATCAACTTTATGAGTGGTTAGAAAAGAGGAAAAATAAGTAGGGGTACATTATTAGTATATTGCCATCATAAATAAGTAGCTATAAATGTTAAAATACACACAATGAAAATGAGATGGAACAAAGTATATATGTATGTATATATGTATGTAAATAACCAAATAGTTGTCGACGTCCTAGGATTAAGAAATATGAAATATGAATATGTTTTTAATGTTGAAAACTCAATAAACAAATTTATAAAAAAAGAGGAAAATGTATAAAATGGTAGAAAAAATTTATGCAAAAGGGATAATGAATGGTGACACCACAGAAAAATTTGAAATAACAAAAGGGGTAAGACAAGGATGTCCACTTTCTCCTCTTCTATTTATCCTAACTTTAGAAACACTTTTAATAAAAATTAGAAAGGACCAGGACATAAAAGGGTAAAAAATTAAAAAAGAAGAGTATAAAGTCCAAGCATTTGCCGATGATTTAGTATTTATATTAGAAGAACCATTAGAATCTGGACCTAAATTAATTCAAAAAGTAGAAGAATTTTGCGAGGTAGCAGGGCTCAAAATTAATAAAAATAAGACAAAAATAATAATAATAAATCTTACTAAAAAACAAGAGAAAGAATTGGAGGAAAGAACAGATGCAAGTAGTTAGAAAAGTATAATAGGAATTTGGCTATTGGCAAAATATTCTTCAATTAAGGAAGATAACTATAATAAGATAATACAAAAAATTAAAAAAGACTTAGAAAGCTGGAAAAATCTCCAATTGTCTCTTACAGGAAAGATAGCCTCGATTAAAATGAATGTACTACCGAGAGTATTATTTTTATTTCAAGTCACACCAATAAAACCAGGGAAACCTTTTTTTGAAGATCTAAATAAATTAACCATGAAATATATTTGGCAAGGGAAAAAACCAAGAATCAAATTGAAACTACTGCAGGATAGTAACGAGAGAGGAGGCTTCGCAGTCCCGGATTGGGAATTATACTATCAAGCAACAGCGTTAACATGGATCAAAGATTGGATTGATTTAAAAAATAAGAAGATTTTGACACTGGAAGGGCATGACCTCCAATTAGGATGGCATGCATTCATTTGGAATGGAAAAAACAAGTCCCACAGTTATTTTCAAAGACACTTGATTAGTGTTCTGTTTTGGCGATTAATTTGGTTCCTTCAAAATCAATTTCATGTCCTGTTGCTTTAAGGTGTTGGAGAAGGGAGGAAGT
>JANHFT010001761.1:347864-372661 GCA_032467955.1 Pseudoxenodon macrops | reverse complement strand
AGTGTGGATAATAACAACAATAATTCTCAAAAACATAGTCCTTTTATTGAATGCTGGAAAACAAATTTAATGTAACAGTTTATTTAGAGCTTTCAGTCTGCTCCCTTTTTGGAGTCTTGAGGGTGGATAAAAGCGATTTAGAAAAGCACAGTGATATGAAGATTTCAAGTAACCTCATATTAGCTGGAAATTATTAGTTACTTAAAATAAGCCATGAAAATTCTGAAGCAAACAGATCCAAGAGAGTTTCTAGGTTTCTGTCACCTTATAGCAGCCAAAATAGAGAGATCTTAGGACAATCCTTCTGAAGATGATTGAACTTGAGATACCACAAGTTATTGTGGGTGGGGAGGATTCCATGCTTGCAATAGAAATTCTGATGTGGATGTTACAACTGCTGCTGCTGAAGAAAACAGCTAAATCCCCAGTCAACCCACAGTAATATTCAAATGCCTCCTTTGCATACTTATGAATAAATTCTGGTTTGTGTGATTCATCTACTGCTTTCTAAACTGGTTATGCCAATGGAATATGAACACTATATACCAGTGATGGCTAACCTTTTTGCCATTGTGTGTCAAAAGCAGGGGGGACATAGGAAGTCATGCACACGTGTGCTCACACCCATAATGCAATGCCCTCCCCCTGCATATGAGTACACCCACACTGCCCGCCCCTGTGCATGTGCACAGGCCTGACTGAAGCCTCCGGACTTCTGGTAGGCCCGTTGGGCCTTTTTTCGCCATCCACAGGCTCCGGAGGCTTTCCTGAAGCCTGAGGAGGCCAAAAATGCCCTTCCCACCTCTGGAAGGGCGAAAATCAGCTGACATAGGGCAACGCCTCACATGCCCTCAGATAAGGCTCTATGCTAACTATGACACCATAGCTCATTGGTTGGGATAGTAACTCCCAGATTTCTTTTGCGGATATGTTCATGAATCTCCAACTGACTTCCAATGCTTTCCACCAGTGCAACTAATACAAACAAGTCTGTCTTTCTATCTGTCTCTGTATTGACTTGACCATATAGACCACATTAACTACTTTTTTTCTGATGGGTCTGTTGAAATAATGACAAGTGAGAGAGGGACATCTAACTACAGTTCTACCAAAATTGTCCCCACCATTTTGTTTCCAAAATTCACCATACTTTTTGTAACATCCATTATCACCTTGTCCCAAAATACAGAAGCAACTTACTATTGGAGTGAGTGCTCTGTTTTATTCATACTTCAGAATATCCTTTGCTTCACTCTTGCCGTAACTAAAATTAAATTCCATTTGATTTCAACATTTTCTTGGTATGTGTGTGGGGTAGAATCAGAATTGAATGAATGGAATGTTAGTTGAGAAAGAGAGGATGAAAAGTAGATAGGAAAAGTGAAAAAGATCTAGAAAGAAAAAAGATTGTGGATTACAACACATGACAGTTTGTAAAAAGAGTTATCTGGAAAGAGAAATCATATAATTAGGCAGAAACATTCATCCATGTGCTTTATTGAATAATTTTATGCTCTGGTTTTTACATTAATAGTTGGTTCAAATTCTGGATTTTTTTCTGGTTTTGATGGGATCCAAGATCCATATCACATTCTCTTTGAAGTAAGGCATGTTTTAGAAGATTCTTACTGTTCTTTATATTAAATCGGTGATGAAAGCAGTTTACCTTGAGTAAGTTTATAGTCAATCAGGACCAAATAGACAAGCTGAATTACTAGATGTCTAGATCAGTGTTTCTCAATATTGGCAACCTTTGATATGCATGAACTTTAACTACCAAAATTCTCTGGCCATGCTTGCCTCAGCCTGATCTAAATAGTTTGATATATCAGATAATCATAAAGAAAAAGTCAAAACTTTTTGAATAAACATAAAATCCATCATATATTGTGATGTTCAAACACCACAATATATGTTCAACAGTTCCTCCTTTCCTTGGAGTTCTTTTTAGAAATTACATAAAAAACATCTTTATTTTTTAGCATAGGTCACGTATGATCCAAGATTTCTTATTGAATAAGAACACTATCTTGAGTTTCCCCCATGTTCACACTGCAGAGTTTTTTGACCAAAAGAAAATGAGATCCTTCTTAATTCTTCCAGCTCTTTTCAAATAAGTTTAAGAAGAAAGGAAATTGTGTGTACATTCTGTAATTTGGGAGAAATGCAAGGGATTAAAGAGAGTGAAACCGTAACAAAATGCACTTAACTCTTTCCCTTCTCCTACACCCCCCCCCGTAGCCCAGCTCAGTCTGGGCGCTGAGATGGTGTCAGCTGGAGTGGGCTGGGTCACTGAGAGGTGGGGTGGGGCAGAGATGGTCTGATAGTTCAGAGCAGCTGCAGGACTGTCTGTGTGAAGGAGTAAAGCTCCATTCTCTTTCTGCCTGCCTAGCTGTCAAGTCCCAACCCAGTCTCTCTGATTTGCATCCATCTCATTCTCATCGGGTAGATTTTGCTATGCTATTGCCGCTGACGCCTCCTCCTCCTCCTCTTCCACTTCTCCCCTTGCAATTAGCATTGTGCGTGCAGCCCTAGGGGCTTTTCCCTCTCTGTTTCCACCTTCTCTAGGAAGGGGAACGTGTTATTCCAAGGCCAGTTGACATGTTCACTTGAGTGTATGTGCCTACAGATATCTGGCGTGCCTGGACTTGGAAATCAACGTTTGATATGCAAGACAAAAGACTTGAGACAGCGAGAACAACTTTTTGAATAGGAGAGAAGAGAAACAAACGAGCAAACAGGCTTTATGTTGAAGCTCAGAACAGTAAGGGAGAAAGCTGTGTTTTACTGACCAGAGAATCTCAATGAAACCAGAACAACCTGGCTTTTGGAAAAAAAGCTACTGAAGCCTTCAAGTTTTCTCTGATCAGCTGGTTCTGTCCCTTTTGATATTGTTGCTTCTGGATCAGAAATTTTCTTTGCTTCAGAGTGGAATGGTAGAAGAAGGTAGAAGCCGGGGAGATCCAGCTCCCTGTAGTGGCAGGCAACAGAGATCTCCACACTTTCCTGCCTCATCACAACGGGGCATTTCAGTGTTAAGCAAAGCAGTATGGAGTGTGGCACGAACAGGGAATGGATGGCATTTTGAGCAAGCTGTTGGAGTAGATTGTAGTTTGCCAGAACCCCGCTGCATCTGGCTGACAAGTTTGCGGAACAACGATGCTGAATGTTGGGAGAGACGATGGCGGCGTGCTGGAGCAATGATGGCCTGGCAGAAATGCCAGGCACGACCCCGGAGGGCCAGGAAGCTCACGGTGAGAGGGGAACGTTGCCCTGTCTTTCAGGGTGTCTGTATACTTTGAGCAAGTCATTTCCTTCTGAGCCTTGCTTTTCCCATCTGCAAAATAGGAATAATTGTAATGTAGTTTTATGTTCTATTAATTAGCAGGATGACCAAAAATAACCATGTAAAATTATTTAGCTTACAGAAGTTACTGACCTGGTAGAATGCATTATTGATCACACACACACACACACACACACACACACACACACACTACCTTCTCAATACTATGATTAATAGTTAAGGTTTGGAAAATAGTTAAAGAGATGACTTTCATATGTGTGGCTCGTAGTTTCTCACTAATATATAATCATTGTCTATACTTACGAAAATTGAGCTGGGAGCTTGGTGGTCAATAACTTAACTTTCATCCGAGCTTGAGATCTGTCTCTTTCATTTTAGAAATGAGAGCTGAGATTTGCCCTTCTCAAAAACATTGAATCTATTTCCCCGGAGCATATATGTAAACACATAACCCTGATTTGTTTATTTGTAAACCACTGACTAATGCTGAGGGTGGCCAAATGTAGCATCTTTAAAACAAGTATTCAGTTCTTCAATTGCTTGTATTTATTTACTGTAGTGGTGGCTTGTTTCTTAAATGATTGCTGTATTTTGATTTTTATAAGCTTAGTAGGAAGAGAGGGCAAAACGCAAAACAAAACCACACATTAGGAAAAGAGTGGATTCCTGAATGGGAAGGAGGGAGGGAAATCAAGACAACTTTGTGCGTACTAGATGGACAAGCTGCTGATTTGCATGGATTTCAAGGAGTCTGATAGCAGGCAAGGAATAAATGATAGCCTTGGTTTCCATCATCTACAACACGGGGATACTTAACATAGCAATGACGTGAAGGGGACTTAACTTACTGGTGTCTTGAACTGATAAAGGTTGTGTTCTGCTTTAAGAATGTCAGATTGTTTTCTGAGGCTATAGATTGGACTTGAATTTGTGGAAAGTGGTTACAAGTCTTTCACAAACGTGAAGTTTTATCTTACCCTTTATATTATATGTATATTTTTCCTGGGTATTTCATGTTATTCTTTCTATCAAGGATATCATGAGACAATAATTAGATATGGGATGGGAATATATTTCATTTATTACTTCTAGAGCCCTAGGAAATAGCTTTGACACAATTACTAGCTCAAAATGAGTTAAGGAGCTTTATAGCATAGTAAAGATTCGGATGTACATTGTGTGATTTTCTGTATTTGGTAGACTTCTTCCTGGGCAACCTTAACTTATTATCTAGACAAAAACTGAGTTTTTCAACCTGTGACCATTATGTAAATTTAGAAAACCAGTATATCTTTTAATTTGCATAATGTATTCAATAGGTTAATATTTTCTGTGTTTTAATTTTGCTTTTACTAAGTTTGGAAGGTAGTGAGAAGCTGCAAACTTTTCAACAAACTGGATTGTTTTTCTTCATGCAATTGTTGCACGTGTGTAAATGTTACCAAGTCTCCAGGTGTTGGAATCTCTATCCACTCTACATTAAAACATAAATGATTCTTTTCTTGCTTCCAGTCAAGAGCTGGAATTGACCACAAGTTGTTACATCTATTATGGTTTTTTTTGCTTTTTAGTTTTACCATTTGTTTATTGATTGATGCACTCAATCCATTTATGCTGTCATTTCATTAATTTACATGAATATACTGCAGCTATACCAGACAGGGTAGGTATTGAGAATTAGCATCTCTGATTATCTGTCAAGATTAACTCTTTAGTAGGAGGCCTGTTGTTCATCTTAGGAAATTCTCAATCCTTTTCCTGGTTACTTTTTTTCTGTCCATCTGGCTTCCCAAAGCAGGCAAGCGAGCTAGTATAGCAAAAGTTTGTTCTCCATCTATATAATAGTATGGATTAGACCCAGAGTATAAAGCAGGTTAATGAATCTAAAGAGCACTAGGATACTAACAGTATGTTGTCAAGGGCCAAGCTTGCAAGCAATAATGATCGTAAAATACTGTAGGATGGATACCACATACAGATAGCCCTTTACTTACAACTCATGACAAGTGGTCATAAGTTGAGGCATTCACATAACTGAACCGATTTTAAGACTTTATGACTGTTTTCAAGCAAACATAGAAGTTGTAAAGTGAGTCCGTGCATTCCTAAAATTGGCCCCAAAGGCTGGAAGTTCACCAAAAACCATTATAAATAGCAGTTAGATAACTGTGGAACGCTGCAATCTGCCTTAAATGTGAGCTGGTTTCCAAATGCCCAAAATGCAATCATGTGACCACAAGGCACGAGCTATTGGAATTCTGGAACTGGGTTTTAAGTACATTTTGGAAGGTCTGTTGTAGCTTTGATCACTAACTGACCAGTTGTTAAGCAAGGACTACCTGTGTAAACTTGCAATTTTAAGAGTTTTAATGCATCTGACTAAAACATACAGTAATTCCCATTTGGGCCAGGGAGCATTTTTTCATTCATCAGTAAAAAGTTTTGCAGTAATAGAAACAACTAAGAACTCACATTTATGTACTCCTAAAACAATCAAGAGGGATTGTTTTGAAGACTTAAGAAAGCTCACCTTTAAGATGGAAATAGAGTAAGACTGAAGGTTTGCTTGTATAAAATATTCTAATGAAAGTTTTATATTCTCCAATGATTTAGGTTATACGTTAGTTATATGTTGTATAGTGATGACTTATATTTTTGTATATGCATGTTTTTTCCTGCTATTTGTAGCATTTGCTTCCTAAATCTATTCAATATTGAGAGTATATTGAACAGAGAGATGTTTAAAAATACAGATGGTCTGGGGTTCTAAAGTAAATTAAGTGGGAAAGGATTATTATTTGTAATAACTGGCTCAATGTACTTACACTTCTAAAATGTGAGAGTTGCCTCTTACAATATATGCAAGTTTGATTTGACAGTGGTTGTTGATTGTTATGGAGAGAAATCGCCTCAGACACCAAGTGGTAATGTGTTCATAAATTATTCAGAAACATTGAAAGGTTCACTACACTTCTCCTAGTTATTCCAATTAAGAGATAGTTCAAGATCAGCATATTAATTCATGATTAAGGAAAACGTGGCTCCAAATACTATTGTTGGAGGATTATATGTAAACCTTGGAATATACTGGTTGAATGTAGCTGAAAATGGGATCAGGTTACTTATGGACAAGATACAGAACCAAAAGTGAACTAGGTCCTCTCTTTCTCTCTCAAACTTGTCATCACTTCTTTTTTTCCCCTGCCCATGTCTTTCCATGTGGAAGAACAGGACACTTTTTTTCAGAATCTGAGCTGACTACATGCTGAAGACAAGTAAGCCAGGTGGTAAAATAGATAGATATTGGATTGGCAATGGAGAGACCAGGTTTTAATCTGTTCTCAACCCAATCCTCATCTCAACAATTGTTATGGGAAAATAGGAGAAGAAAGTGAGGTGGTACTACCTTGTCTTCCTGTATGAAAAACAAGACATAGATTTTATAACTAAATAAGTGAGCCACTAAATAATTCTAACCCATTGAAGTTGAAGCCAGTCTCTATCTTTCGACCCAACCTATTTCACAAGGTAATTATTTTGGGGAGGGTGAAGGGGAGGATGCTATATGGATTGCCTTGAACATCTGGAAAAAAAGGAGATTCTCATTATTGTCTGCCATGGCCCATAAAAGTCTTAAATCAGAGTTGCATGCTAATGAATCAATATTTGTTTATTATCTGGAATTTTTTTATGGAAGATCAAAAAATTGTTCCTGACTAGGAGTATTGAAATCTGAGATATTCAAATCATCCTGAATTTGAGATGCGACATGAAAGTCTAGTCTGGGTAACTTTGGGCCAACAATTCTTTCTCAGCCCATAACATCAGGTTTGGGCAACAAGTTGGTTGGTCAACCAATGTTACAACCAGTGAATCAACACTCAGTTGATCAGAAAAAACCAGACCCTGCATTTCTAGGAAAACACCAGGAAGAAAAAAAAATGCTTGTATTAACTTGAGGAGTGCAATGTTCATGGTACTTGTGTAAATCAGAACTACTAATTATTATTGCTGTTAGCATAGCTGACAGTTATATAATAAAAGCAACAGTGGATCTTGGTTTTAGTCGTAATGTGGAAGGAAAAGCGTGCATGTGGGTGCAGAAACCTTCTGCACTTTGCATTGCATCTCTACTTCCTCTGCTGATCTTTTGTTTCCTGTTATCAGGAACTTTGGTCATTCAGTATGAATGAATGAACAAGAGGCCACTCGTGCAAAGTTTTAATCTGTGTGCTTGGCTTGCAGTGCATCCACATCCGCTGTCTCTTCCTGAGGGCTGCTGAGTCCATTGACAATAGGAGGCAAACTGCAGAGCAGACAAAATGCACATGGAGAATGACCTGGGGGCCAGCCAGGCACAGAAAAGAGACATTGACAGGCAGGCTCAGAGAGGGTTAGACTTTTATCCTAGGCTGCATTCTCTGAGCCCAGGGATCTGCCATCCAGGAAGAAGAGGGCGAACCCACACAGGCTGTTTTCCTAGGGAGCCAAGTCATTCACCTCAGTTCCAAATCAGATATCATTTGGGAAAGGTAAGAGTGTGTTGAGAGTTACATATACAGGTCAGACCAGTTGGGCTTCCTTCTCTTTAGGTTTTCAGTCAAATAAACTAGTCTAGAACAGCTTCTGTATTTTTAGGCAGCTGAATTAGTCATAAAAATAATTTATGCATCATTCAAAAACTCTATTTTGTCCATAATCATTGCCCATCTTGCTTTTACAGGCTGTTTTCATTCTGTATGAGAACATACTAGAGGCTAATATCCATGGCTTAACAAATGTCCATGGATGGGCATGGAGAATAAACATAGAAAGAGGGGCTCCAATTTCAGAGTTCGGCACTTGAGATTTAGTTCTTGGTTAGTTATCTTGTGTCATTCTTGGGTTTATGCTGTTCAAGCCTCAGGGAGATCATCATCTCCCTGATCTCCCTTCTTCACCCCTCCCTTTCCTCCAAATTGGATTTTCCCTACCAACAAACTTTTCCTCAAACTCTTCAATTCTTTCTTTAGCAGCATTTTCACAATTGTACAATCCCTATCTCTATCTCCGTAATTTGCAGTCAGGCACTTGTCCAGCATCCCTGTTACTTTCCAAGTGCTGATGGAAGTTATGATCTGGGGTTGTGGTCCATCTGGCTGGATCCAAATTAGAGAAGTTCTGCATGCTCCTCTCCTCTCTCCAACCACGACTTCTTTTTAAGACTGATTATAAGACCAAGGAGCAACAGTGTCAGCTCAAAGCTGTAATCAGATGCAGAAATGCTGCCCTCAGTAGAATTTAGCGTGGAGTTTAGATGGTGCCGAATGGGGCACATATCTCAGGCAGGTCATTCTAAGGGCAGGGGTCAAGTGGAAGCCAAGTTTTGAGGCAAGAAGTGGGGGGAGAGATAGAAGGGCAGGCAGGCACTTAAAGAGGATACTGGCAAACTACGAGAGTATCAAATAAGCACTGAGGCAGTGAAGAATGAGAACCCAGGAAGAAGGCTGAGACCTTCGTAAGAAAGGTCAAAGAACTGCATAGTCTTAGGAAGATATTTCCTATGCTGGAGGAAAATTTGTCCAAGTGGGCGCTTTTCATAATCTATGTCTTCTGCAAATAATATGGATGCCCCTTTTAAATTATTATTTTTTTTGTGGTAATTTTGGAGGAGGAAAAACAACTTTGTATATATGCTAACTTTACAGTTTGGGACCTTAATGGAGCCTACCCAATATGGTTGAAAGTTGTAATGGCCATTAAGTGAAGCGCCCACTTGATTGCCTCACTTATGACTGGCACCATCACTGCTCTTCCTAATACAATCATTAAATGACCCACCGGTTGTTAAGCAAAATCACAGAGTGGGTCAGTGCCCCTGGGGGAAGGCCCTGAGAGGCCTAGCCCAGGCTCTGCCCCAGGCTTCCCAAGGGTCCATTTCCAATACTTTGGTCCCTGTAGGGCGTGGGCAGGCCCATACACCCTCTCCTCACTCTGTGGCCATTGTGCATTTACCTTTGAACATCTCCCGAAGTTCTTGAGTTGGGGAAGGATAGTAGGCTGCTCCATTCCTCAGCCGCATAAGATGATCCCAGGAAGCAGTGACTATTTTCTGCATAGCAGCATTGAACTGTGAGCACTTTGAAAATGGCCGCTGCTCCAGGATTGTGCCACGCAGCCCAAGAATGGAGCAGCCTGCCTTCTTTCCCTAATTCAAGCTCTGAAGGTAAGTGAGGAGAAGGGTCTGGAGCTCCATGGAGTCAGAAGCAGGTCCAAGACCTTTGGTGATCTGGTGGAGGAGATAGGCAGGGGTTTCTGCTACAGCGTTCCTGAAGTTGTCATAAAGCGAACAATTAAGGGCATGCTTCAGCAGCTGTAACTTTGGAATTTTCACTATAATTTTGAATGGTTGCTAAGTAACCGATCATAAATCAAGGACTACCTATATTCAATAATATACCAAATTTGGTGTTTTTTTTTGTCTTGACACAAATGTAGCAATTGTTGAGATTAGCAAGCATAATCAAGGCATAAAGGAAATTTATGCATAGGGTGGAAAACTAATAATTATTGGAATGTCACTTAATATGCAAATTATCCAAAGCAAATACTAAGTTAAAATAGGTAGTGAGGTGTTTGACTTCCTGTATCTGTTTGTTTTAGGAGTAGCTCTATACATACTGTATCAGATGCAAAAAGGCATTAACGTATTCAGGTCTCTTCAATAAATGTATTTGAGGTTAGAAAAAATACAAAGGAACATCTCAAAGGAGAGCTTGATGAATGAGAACAAAGTAAAACAATTGTTTTGGAACTAGGAGCATCACAGATATCAGGACTTTGACAAACTTTTGTGGGCTTGGAGCTAAACAGGGTTGGGACTAGTTACTGTCTGGTTGAGCTGGTCCAGGAAATAGCAGAGGAATAGACTAAAACCTGGGGGTGGGGGAGAACTTGAAGGATACTTTAACTTCTCCTGAAGAAGAAAAATGGAGGGAGAATTTAACAGCATTTTCAAGTATATAAAAGCTGTCTGCATAGGAGACAGAAAACAATTACTTAAAAAATTTTTTTGTGCCTAATGGAAACAAAGAATAGGGACCTCCAGTACATGTGAGTTTCTTTGAGCTAACAAGAGTATATATGCACTTTATCTCCAATATCAGCAATTGTCAGTAGTTTCTTTTCCTTTTATAACCTAGTGGAAATGCTGACTTTGTTCAGAATATTCCGTCTGCTGAATGACCAAGCCCTTCTCCTAGTTGCCTTAACTGGTTGGAAGGCAGATTGGAAATGCAGTGAAATGCTCCATTTAATTCTAGTTTTGGCGAATTGGTAAGGCAGAAACTTTCTTCTGGATATAAACTCAGGAAAGTTTTTATTGATGGCATAAAAATTCTTACTGATAGAAGTAAATACAAAGATTTTTCCTCCAAGATGATATTTTGGTGATATGTTTGCTCTTAGCCTTAAGATTTTTGGTATAGAATTTGGACAGTTTGGAATTAATTCCTGTTAAGTCACTAATATTTTAATATTTAGTGTTCCAACACATTTTCAATATCTCAATTTTCTATAAACACCAATAAAACCAGTTGTCAATAAGATTTAATCAGTCCCAAGATTATATCTCTCAGTCCCCTGAATTTATAGTCCTTGAAAACTATATTTTTCAATATATTTTTACATCCTGTTAATAAAAATAATACCTTTAGATATACCTAGTCCTAGTCTTCTACCTTCTAATCTTAATATATTTATAATAAATTATATTATATATCTATATATGCTACTCTTTTCCTGATTTTAACTTCCCCCTTATTTCTTTTGGTTTTCAACATTGTTACTATATTGTAAAATATTATATCTCCATTCAACATCTCTCAGTCTTTTTAGAATGTCATCATTTATTGATTTTCTTGGTGATTCTTTTATAGTTCTCTCTTGGAATCCTATATGTCTTTCTAGCATTTTTACACAGATTGATTGTTCCCTCTGCCTTACCCTTTATCTCCTTCTGCTGAATCTTTTGAATATCCATCCATAACCCTTTCATTATTTTTGAAAGATCTTTCTTTTTTTCTCTTTATTTTATTATAAACTTTTAAGGGATTGTCTATTTGATTTTTAGTATTTATTACTGCTGTCTTTTCAGTATTTTTATCTGTTTTAACTTGTTTTTATATTTTTGTAATTTGTTTGGCTTTGTCCCCTCTACCAGAGGTGGGTTCCTACCAGTTCTATGTGGTTCTATAGAACTGGTAGTAACTCCGTGGTGACATCACGGAGCCGGTTCCATCGGTGTCTCCATAGGTGCCGCCATCTTGGATTTTGCTTCTGCACATGCACAGAAGCTAGTTTTTGATTGCTGTGCACGCGCACACACACACAGTGAGATCCTGAGAAAACCAGAAGCAAAAAATTCACAACCCACCCCTGTCCTCTACCGCCCCTTCTAATGTCTCAGCTATCTTCTGTGTGTTATATTCATCTTTTCCCACCATTTGTTGAGAGCCTTCTACTTTTACGTCTTTATATTTAAATATTTCCATCAACTTCTTATAATTCTTTGTCGCTATTTTTAACATTTCTTCATAAAACTTTATTATCTCCTGCTGGGTCATTTTGTAAAAGTTAATATATCTCTAATAGCCCAGTATTAATAATAGCCCAATATCTGAAAACTCCAAAAAATAATCAATTGTTGATAAGATTTGATCAATCCCCAAGTTATTCCTCCAAGTCTCCTAAATTTCTAATTTTTATATGCTATAAATTTGTGCTTTTTAGTTTTTATACTTTCCAATTTACACCTTCCCAATTGTCCAGATTTTAAAGTCTTATTTATCTTTTCTTCTTTTTCTTTTCCCCCCTGTGATGTTGATAACCCAAATCCAATTTAGTTTTTTAAAATCTTTAAAATCTGCTTTTCAATGTACAGTTCCAATAAAGTTTTATTGTTTAATTTAATTTGCCTTATGAATATTTAAAAAGCTCAGTAAATATTTCCCAGCATCCAAATTGCCTTCTAAGATAAAGTCAAGGTCGTTTTCCAGATGTTGTTTACTTTCTCTCATTACTTTCCTTTGAATTTTACATATTGCAGTAATCTTTTTCCTCCAGTAGATGGCTCCCCTGCTCCCAATTCCAAGGTTCCAGGAGTGTAAAAGTCAAAAACAGCTGATTGTCATCCAATCAGGGGAGTTAGAGATAGAGTTTAGAAAAGCAATTTCTCCCAGTAGTCACTTTTCACAATGTTGTTTGGCTTTTCCAGGCTTTCTAGGTTTAAAATGATCCTTTTGGTTTTTCTTTTATTTTTAAACCTTTAATCTTCCTCTTTAGTTTTTAGTCTTTAATCTTTCTCCATAAATCCAATCACCACTTTTTTAATGTTTGGAGATCACTTTTTGGAACTTTTAACTTTGGTTAAATCTCTATGGTAACAGTTGGAAATTTTCTCACCTAGTTTCACTGCTCTGTCCACACACCACTCCAGCACAAGATCTTACTGCCCCAGTTTTCCCAGCTTGTGACTGACCAAAAACAGCCATCATCCCTGCTGCCATTCAGAAGAGCTTTCTTCGGATCAATGAGGAAATTGCGGTTTCCTCGTGATTAATAAAATGTCTCTCCTTTCTTCACCACCCCTTCAGGGTGGTTTAACTCCATAGAGTCTCCTAGCAAGCAGTTGCTAGCTGCATTTCACAGAGCCCAGAGGAGCTCTGCTATTTTCCAGCTGTTCTTGCCACGACATCAACCAGAAGTCACCTCTGTTTTCAGACAATGCTTAGCCTCAGAGATACTTAACACAAAAAAAGGCATTGACAAAGAAGAGTACAGCCTATTTGATAAGATAAAGCAATGTGAGACAGACAGTACCACCCCCAGATGGGTTTACAATTCTCTGAGCAGTCATACCCAGCAAGTATTCTTCAATGAGATTACATGTACAAGGAGGGAAGTGTGCAGTAGGGCATCTCAAGGTTCAACATCTTTATAAATTATCTAGAGAAGGGGATAGAAGAGGAACTCATAAAATTTACAGATGACATCAAGATAGAATTGAATCTATTTTGCAGAGTGTTAGAATCGCTAATACTTTGGAAGTTGGTTCAAGATTCAGAAGGATCTTGACAGACAGGAGTGGTAAGAAAAGTAAGTTCTTGCACTTAAGCAGGAAAAACCAAATGCATAAGTACAGAATGGATGGTACCTGACTTAATAGTAGTACCTGTGAGAGAGATCTAAGTATCCTCATGGACCACCACTTAAGTATGAGCAGCAATGGGCTGCAGCTGCCAAAAAAAGCCAGTACTGGGCTGCGTCAATAGTAGGATAGTATCAAGATCACAATAAATGATAATGCTGATTTATGACACACTAGATGAGGCCACATTTGGAGTACTGCAAACAATTCTGGTCACCATGATACAAAGAAGATTCCGATACTCTAGAAAGTGCACAGAGAAGAGCAACAAAGATGATAAAGGATCTGGAGACTAAATTGTGATGAATGGTTGTGTCAAATATGTTTATTCTATTGAAGAGAAGGATTAGGGATTACATATTAACTGTCTTTTAATACATGAGGGGTTGTCACTGAGAAGGATTTACTTACTCTACAAAGCTTCAGAGGGCAGGACAAAAGGAAATGGGTGGAAGCTTGTTAAAAGAGAGGTCCAACCTAGAATTAAGGATATTTTTTTTGACAGTGAGAATAATTAATCACTGGAATAGCTTGCCTCCTGGAATTGTGGGTGCTTCATTACTGGAGGTTTTAAAAACTAGATTGGACAATCTTTTAACTGGGATGGTATAAGGTCTCCTGCCTTGAGCAGGGGGTGGGCTAGAAGACCTCTGAAGTCTCTTCCAGCTCTGTGATTTTATGTCCTATGTTCATTTCACTCCTATTGCTGTATAGTGGATAAAATTCAGGCCTAGAAAGGTTTTAGATTCATTTCAATTTCTGACAAGGATTCTTTGAGTAGCCTTGTGCAAGTCAGATCTCCCAGGTTGAAGAGAAAAAAAATAATGAAGAGAAAAACACTGACAAAGTAATGATAATGCTTAAAGAAGATGAATGAGACATGGCTTGTAAAATATGTTGTGTATGACAAGTGCTACATAAAAATGTATTAACATCAATAGTATATAGGTGACTGGTGATGACTTGTGACATGTTTGAACAAATGTCCTAGTTGGAATGTCTACAGATCCTAAGATAGCGATTATTTCACTGTTGAAAATGATTCTTCAGCTATGCGTATTACATATTTTAGACAAGTGCAAAGTGACTTAGATTTGCCTTGATAAAAAGATTTGTGCCATAGAGGCAACATAACTCTTTTCATCAAAGCGAAGAGGCAACATGATTCTTCTCAAGGAAGCAATTTATGTCACCTCAAATCACTTCTGCCAAAACTGTAGGAGAAACCTGCTTTCAGTCTTCACAATAGCAATAGCACTTAGACTTATATACAGCTTCATAGTGCTTTACAGCCCTCTCTGAGTGGTCAGCATATTGCCACCAATAAGCTGGGTCTTCATTTTACCGACTTCAGAAGGATGGAAGCAGGGGTGAAATTCAGCAGGTTCTGACAGGTTCTAGAGAACCGGTAGCGGAACGTTTGACTAGTTTGGAGAACCAGCAAATACCTCAGAGTGGGGTGGAAATGGAGATTTTGCAATATCCTTCCCCCAGGAGTAGGGTGCGAATGGGGATTTTGCAGTATCCTTCCCCTGCCACGCCCACCAAGCCACACTGCCCACAGAACCAGTAGTAAAAAAAAATGGATTTCACCACTGGAAGGGGACATGATTGTAACAAATGGATTGTTACAAATCTAATAGGATCTGGGTAGTTCCTAGTCCCTAAACTATATTACTCATGTAATCATCCTTCATTAATACCCTAGGTTGCGAAGTTTCACGTCAGAACAAGAGGGATAATACTGCTTTTATACAAAAAAAATTAAACTTGACTTTAGGCTGTCCTAAAGAGGGAAGATAGTAAAATAGAATAATCTTGTGAGGACCCGTCATCAAAAATGGTTAGTAAGACATCTTTACACTGTGGCAATGAGGACATATGAATGAAAACCATTGCCTTTTTTTGTCTGTTTTAATAGCTTGTACAAATTTCTAAAATTATGGAGTGGAGCGAAACCTGTGACTTTTCTAGTCCAATCACTTATTGCATAAATTCAATAGTTTAATGTTTTCTTTCATGAAGAGGAAATCAAGGCAACTGAATTTCACATTTCACTGTCCCATTCATCTTTACTCAAAAAATAAATTCCACTGAATGCAATTTGATTTACTGGTTTGTATAAATCACAGCCTTGGACAATGTAGCCTTTCAAACAAGAACAAATGAATTTCTATCTATTTTTTCCCTTTCCAGCATGGAATTATCTTCAGTTATTATGGCAGATGAGCTTTCTTTAAATCTGTGCCTTTCTGTGCATTTTCATGCTTATCATGCAACACAAGCAATGGATAAGCAGCTGGGAATAACAATTATAATTCAAACCTCTTTGAGAGATTCTGGTTTGGAGCAGACTGTAAAAGAACCAAAATGATGATAAGCATTGAAAGGTTCTTCTCCCATAATTTCTTACCTCTAGAAAAGTTTTCCTAATGCATCAAAATGACTCAATGCTCATTTCTCTTTTATTCTCACTTCTAAACATGCATATCATAGTTTTATTCATGTCTGTCACTTTGGGTGAATTCCTCTTTCTAGTCCATGGATTTTGTGTTTTGTTTGCCAATTGTTAGGAACAGAATGCATCTTGTTAAATAGGCTAAGAACTCCATGTCATCATTTGTATTTCATTTGCTATGTGCCAAGCAGCTAATAGTTGTTCTTCATGGCTGCTTAAACTATTCTTCAGCCATGAGAAGACTATAATTTTCCTAATAATCTGCTCAAATGTACCAGCTATATTAAGACCAGAGATGGAATTTATAGTCTATTTACAGAATAATAAAATTATCAACAAGCTCCTTAATACATTTTGTCTACTTTGTGTACATTCATTTCTTTTCTAGTGCTTTTTTTCATTTTTCAACTGGATGAAATGGTATTTCAACAGTATTTCATCTAGTTGAAATGGAATGAAAAAGCAGCGTTCCAGCACTTGAGGTTGCCACAAAGAGGTAAAGGTCAACTTATTTTCCAAAGCACCAAAAGGCAAGACAAGAAACAATGGATGGAAATTAATCAGGCAACCTGGAATTAAGGAGAAAGTTCCTAACAGTGAGAACAATTAACCAGTGGAACAGCTTGCCTTCAGAAGCTTCATCACCTTCACCACCAGAGGTTTTTAAGAAGAAACTGGACAGCCACTTGTCTAAAATGGCATAGGGTCTCTTGCTTGAGCAGGGGGTTGGATTAGAAGACCTCCAAGGTTCTTTCCAGCTCTATTCTGATTGATTGATTAATTGATTGATTAATTGATTGATTGATTGGTTGATTTCCAACTTCTGGGAAGATATTGGAAGACTCTTGTCATCTTATACTATTACTTATTTTTTGCTTCTATTGACACAAAGAGACTTCTTACTCATTACTCATTAATTAAGATCACAAAGGACTATTTTCTTTGATATGGGAAAATCCAGGTCAGTTTTACAGAGCTCCATTTATTATGGGATTCTGGAGACAGTCACTATTTTTGTAAAACCTGTTATATATATATATTATCTAAATTGGGCAATCTACATTTAGACTGAAGAGGAAAAAGAGACACCCTCCCAAAAAAAGACAACCAATTGTTATGTTCATGCTTTAAAGTACAAGGCATATCCCATTATTCAGAGCCATGTGAATTACTACAGAGTCTTGAATTTAGTCCTCAAACAGTCACAGATGAATATTGTTAAATAGATGGAAAGCAATCATGCTGACTCTATTCAAATGACATTAAATGAAGCTTTGGTTATTCCCTGCCCATTTTTGTCTTTGAGTGAGTCATTTGTTAGAATGCAGATCCTAGCATGTGATGGAAAGGTCAAGTGCAGTCTTCAATCTTCCCACCTACCCCAAAAAAGCTGTGCAGTCCTGCTTAAAATATGAACTTAGCATTACACAGGTATACCTTCTTTAAGCCGGTCTACAACTCATTATAAGGAATTAGCTATTATCATTTATATGATGATAACCTCTAGATTAGGCTTTTAAAATTCTGTTGCACAGAACAGAACTATAATAGTTATATTCAAATCACAGACATCTGTTACCCACCATAGAATATCAAAATGTTATGATATCATTATGCAAATGATAGTTAATATAGCATCTCAGCATTTTCCCATTTACCCCTCACAGATGCCCAGGATTCAAATGTTCTGCTTTAGGGTACAATGTGTATGCATGAAGAAAGACAAAGATGAACATATTAGCATGGGATCCCTCAAATATTGTGTTGTGTTCTCTACCTTTCATGGATTGGGTATGAAACACTTAGTGGAAAATTTTTCTCTGCATTTTTATTCCTTCCGTAATCACTGGAAACATCATCTTTTTTTTTAATGGAGCCTACAGAGAAACAAATGTTTTCTACTACAGAAACCTATCCTCAAGTTATATATAGAGGGCAATGAAGCCAACAATGGAGTGTTGATAGTGGAACTAAATAAATTCATCCTGACACTTCATTCTGTATCATGTTTGCAATATGTTAAAGCACGATGTTTGTATAATTCCAGATGACATTGATTTTTAACTCAAACTGTAGAATAGATCATTATTTAGTCCATGAACACTCAAAGCAGAAATGGGGACAAGATTATACAGAATATTCTCACTTCTGATCCATATCAAGCTATGAAGCTCAAGTTATCTTGGATAAAAAATATAGTTGTGTTTACAATCCCATGCAGCATAGAAATTTCATTGTGAGACATTTTTTGCTGACACAGATAAGGTGGCAACTGTCAAATTTATGAGATTCACAAAAACACCCAGCTCCCATCCCCATTTCTAGCCTTAGTAGAAAACAAAAGGTATTTCCACCAAAAATAAGTTTTATTTGAAAAGTAAACCGTCTGAAATTCTTGTGCTACAACCTTAACTTTTCTTTTTAATACTGTATATATTACTTATCAGGACTTTGGATTTTGCTTTCTAGTGGAATTGGAGGACTAGCTATTTAAGTCAGTATTTCTCACTTGTGGCAATTTTAAGACTTGTGGACCTCAACTGCCAGAATTCTGGACATTTAGGTTTACATGTCTTAAATTTGCCAAAGCTGAAAAACACTGGTTAAAGGAATGAGCAGCTGAATTCTCTTGATTGAATTCTCATAAAAAGAGACTTTTGAAACAAAAGAACTCTAATCTTGGAGTGACTCTTACTATAAAGCATAAATCTTTCAATCCTTTTAAGGTAATTTCCTGGATCTTTGCACAGCACTGTTAAAAATTTCAATTCAGTATGCAGAATTATTCACTTGTGGAATATTCAGCTGTGGAGTAATGATTCCATGCTCAATGAACAGAGAAGGCTAACCAATAACAAGAAGAACACATTAGCTGTGAGGAGCTGCCTCACATGACAGATGACTAGGCTAAATGATTTACAGTATTCATAGAGTCAAAGACATGCAAAATACAGTGCACATATTTTACTGCTCACATGTAATTTGCTACCTTTTATGACAAAGTGTTATATTGCTACAGATAATGATGTTATCCAATCAGTTGTGCCCACCTGACCCATGGAATTACTCTTGGTAATCCCATGGGTCAGGTCTTTTCACATCTTCCAATCTTGCACTACTTCTTTGTTGCTATATGTGTGTATTCTCTAAATAGCTATTTAAAAATCTGACTTGTCATTATAAAATGCTGAGCAGTCATTGCTCTTGGTATGTTTATTGAATTTGTGGTAGTTGTTTGCTTGTTCATGATTTCTTCATTTGCAGGTAATATAGATATTATAATTTAATAATAATATAATTTATCATAACTTACATTTTAATAATGACAATGTAATTTACATCCCTATCTCTTCTATTTCTTCATAAATAGAACAGAAAATGTTGGTATATATAGTGTCATTGTCTCGGTCTGTTTGAATATGAGATAGCAGTGATGACCATTGCTATATTTGTTGTTGATACTAATTTTATGAGTACCGTTAATGTGGTTCTAAGTTGGCAGATTAATTAAAACAAAAGTTCAACAAGGTAAATAAATTATTGCAACAAGTAAAAGAAAATTCCCTTGAATTGAGCAAAACAGCACCAAGGCAGGATGGGAAAAGCAGGTCCAAATGGATCCAGCTTGTAAGAAGCAACTGGATGAAGGCAACAACCATGTGGCTGAATGAGGACATTAGAAAGGAAATAAGTTTAAGTGGAAACTCCTGTCCTACTGCTGGTGTAGAGTAAGACAGATTTTCTACATCCACTTTATTGGCTAAGAATGATGGTCAGTCAATCTGTTTCAGGCAGGATTCAATTAATTCTTGAGTCCATCTCATCCTATTTGCACATTGATTGACCATTTTATTATATGTATATGTATATGCATATATATATGTACACGTATATTTTCGATTCATTTTTAAGTCCATCTTACCCTATTTGCACATTGATTAGCCATTTTATTTTGTGTGTGTGTGTGTGTGTGTGTGTGTGTGTGTGTGTGTATACTGCTGACCTGGAAACTCTTGAGATTGGTTCTTCCCTTGACCTTTGGTGTGTCAAATGGAATTATAAAATTCCATTATAAAAACTGACAACATTCTGATCTTTAAGAAATACTTGGGTATCAAAGAAAGTGAATACATTTATATTGTGGAAGAATTATTTCTATGTTTTATAAACTTTCTTGAGATCCTTATTATCTTGCAGCTAATAAATTTTAAAATCATTTAAATATATTTCTTTGTTGATATGAAAATATGCACATTTAAAATATGCATAAATGCACATGTAAGACATCAAATAATGTTGGCTTGATTAAAATTTACAGTTAATGAAACTTTGATTCTTGCTATAAGGTCTACTACATAATGATTTATCTGCATTTTACTTTTCCCTTAAAAAAAAAGAGAGATTTTACCCTCTGAAAATCTGTGCCTTCACAATGGTAAGCCATTATTCCTGGAGAAAACATGAAAACAAACAAATAAGGGCAAATATTCCAGATTTATGTGTAGTACAATTCTATAAATCTGTTGTAAGTAATAACCGGTAATAAGCTCTGTTGAGTTCAGTGGAACTAATTCATAATGAGGGAAGCATAGGAATGCAGTTTACAACTGAACATTATTGCTTCATATCCCCTTGTTTTAAGGAAGGGTGATAAATTTAACTTTTGGAGTAGCAAAATGCCAGATATTATTTGAAATAAAGACAACTGGCATCTCTGAAGAAAATGGACACAAGAATGTATTTCACTTCAGGCAAGGTAGATATAGAAATGCCATCTGTTCTTATTGGGAACATAAATTGAAGGTATAAGTACATATACATTTTTTCTATTTGAAATATTTTGATGTGTTTAGGGAATACACCAGTTCCTAATAGCATGTACCAAAGAAAATCCAAAAAGGTCTAAAGAAAACACATTCTAAATTATGCCACTCTTGAATATCAAATATGTAGGAAAAGACAGTCCTTATACATCATGTAAGGGGAAACATCCAGGCTTCTGAATTTATATTCATATTCTACAATAAAAATGCAAAGTAAGGAATTCAGCAGAGTGAAAGGAAAGATTCATGCTGTTTCTTAAATTGTTCACACATTCCTATTTGCATTAAAAAGAAAGATATTCCAGAAATGCAAAGTTATATGGCTTTAGAAAGAAGGAATCTCATAGACTTAGCTGGTGTAGTTCTTGGGTGGCTTCACATTAATTTACTGAAAATTGCCTTGAGCAATATTGTGCTTAGCAGAATTAAACACATTTTCTTAAGCAGTGACAACTGGAAAACTTTAAAATAACACGCAAGTCAAATTACTTTGACAAAATCTATATCCAGATATAAAGCAGAAGGGTAAACAAACACAAATTTTTGTGTGTAACTGACTTATTAATTGTGCTGTTAAAGTGGAAAGATTTTTTTAAATGTAACTATATAGTTCCCATTAGCATTTTATGGCTATATAAAATCCAGGCATAAGCTGAAACTCCAAGTAAGGTTGCGAGATAAATAATTTTAAATCTGATGCAATGTGTGCTACAGAATTGATTTATCCTTTAGCATTTGTAATACCCTTCCCAGTTGAAAGATATGCATAATTGTAGATAAAAATGTGTTATTGAAAAGGTTACTTTTAAAAGTATATCAGGCAAAAGGAGTAAAAATGAAGATATGAAAAAATATGCAAGAAGTGACTTTTCTTCAGAAATGGAATTGAACAATGAAAAAAATTTGAAAATCAATATATTTAAAATAGCTTTGAACTAGTTTTTTTGTTGTTGAAATCATGGAATATTACACCAGGAAAAAAATGGGGATGAAATGGGCAAGAAAGAATCAAATCATCCTTTCAGAAGATGGCATTTTGATGACTTATCAGCTAAGTAAAATGAGACTTCTTGATCTTCACTACTAGGAGGATATTTCCACCTCATTTTTTGTCTAAAATGCAGCTGACCACGAAACATTTCTCATCGATAGAACTTCAGAATTTCATAAAATAAAACGTTCTCATTGGAAATAAGTAAACAAACAAACTCCAGTAAAATATGACCCCATATTTTTATCGGAACAGATGAGATTCTTACTTTAGTATAATTTCTGAAATCTGAGTTTCATTTCAAAGCAGCACCTTTAATTCACTAATTATATGATGGAGGAAAAGGGGTAAACTTTCCTTGCTTTAAGTCGGTATCTTAAAAATGATGTAGGTATGAAACTGTTGAAGGACTATGAATTAATTTTGGCATCCTTAAGATGCTCGGCTTGTTGACCAGAAGGTTGAAAGTTTGAGACTCCAGCACCACATGGTGGGGTGAGCTCCCATTACCTTCCCCAGTTCCTACCAATCCAGCAGTCCAAATGCATGCAAATGCAAGTAGATAAATAGGCACCCCTTTGGTGGGAAAGCAACACCATTCCTGTACCTTGTTTTATAGTCATGCTGGCCACATAACCACAGACGTATTTTTGAATGCTGGCTCTCTCAGCTAGGAAATGGACATGAGCGCAGCTCCTAACTGGACAGTGGGAACCTTTACAGGTTTTTTAACCCTTGGTACAGCTGCTCAAACTTCTCTTTCCTATTCAGTCTGATGCTTGTAAATCCTTCCTGCCACTCTTTCAATTTTCTTCTTGCTGCAGCTTCCCACTTTCCTCTTTGTCATCATTTCCTCTGCATGCTGGGCTTAGATCAAAGAGTCACTATTTTGCATAGAAGCCTCAGACTCTCTAAATATGATTACTCTTCCTTTGAAAACAAACAAAATGCATTAAAAAGAATGACTCTACAATTTCACAGAGGGGTCTGGAATCATCATGCCAACTTGTAATCAATGTTTGTTTGTTGTTTAAATCAAACTGGTAAGTTTGTTCAGATAAGAGCATGAGGAAGATATTGCCTGGTGGCCGACTATGAGCTGTGGTGGCTCAGTGGTTAGAATGCAATATTACAGGCTAACTTTGCCCATAGTCAGGATTTTGATCCTGACCAGCTCAAGGTTGATTCAGACCTTCCATTCTTCTGAGGTCAGTAAAATGAGGACCCAGATTGTTGGAGGAAATACGTTGACAATGTAAACCACCCAGAGGGTGCTATAAAGCATCTAAGTCATTCAGTCCTTAGTCATCTCATGTAATGCACTCTACAAGGGGCTACCCTTGAAGAGCATTCAAAAGATACAGCTGGTGCAGAATGCATCACTGTGTGTAGTTTTGGGGGTCCCAAGGATGGCTCATGTAACACCACTGCTCCACAAGGTGCATTGGCTACCAGTCTACTTCCATTTGTGCATTTCAAGGTGTTGGTGATCATGTTTAAAGCACTTCATGGCTTGGGTCCAGGTTATTTGAGGGACCATCTCACCCTCTAGGATTGCCCCATACCAGTCACGCAAGCAGAGGAGGTATGCTGTGGGTCCCGTCAACCTGATTATTCTGGCTGGTGGGGTTCAGGAAGAGGGCCTTCTCTGCTGTTGCTCCTACCCTCTGGAACATCTCCCTCCCCTGGTATGAGGCTGTCTAACCCCCCCCTATCTTTTCGTAAGGACCTACAGATATGGCTTTGCCAGTATTCTTGGGTGCCCAGTGGGGGAAGAGTGCAATTGAGGTGGCTGATTGAGTAATAACAAATCCCCCCTCCAACACCCGCTTTCCTCATGTGTCCTTGGTTTTAATGTTTTCTTAACTGTTTATGTTTAGTTTTTGTTATTTTTATTTATATTTAACTGCTCAGAGTTATCCTATGGTACAATGGGTGGCAATAAATATTATAAATGAATAAGTAAAAATAAATATAAGTCTAAGTGCTATTGCTTTTGCTACTATCCATCATTTTGTGACCTTTGTGGGGGAAACAAGCATACAGCTTGGTTACTTGACTAGTGCTTGTGTTTACCTATTTACGGAATACTTCAAACAAAACAGTCATCTTTTTAAGATCATTTAACATTCAATTAAATGAGGTGAAGCTCTATCAAGTAATTATTCTTAAACCTCAGGCTAGAATTCCAGTTATGTTAGAACACATAAACCAGCTTTTATTTAGACAATTAACACAATATCAAAATATAAAAGTTATCAAAAATCAAACAAGTCTCCAGACCTGCATTTTGAAATATCAAAAATTCTCATTCTTGCTACTTCCCTAATGTATATGCTTTCTTGACATTTGAAAATAGAGCTTAAAATGATCCCTTAATTATTCACTTTAAATTAGACTTTATCCCTGAATTGCTGCAAGCTATTTCTAACTGCTTGTCATCTTTAGCAATAATTTGTTTCAAGACTGAGCTTCTTACTAAAAAAAAAAGGCATTTCTCATTAAAAGGCCGTTTATAATTTTTATGGTCTTAGATTACTTTGAATTTTTGTCTAGAATCTGAAAGAAAATCTGGGCTAATTTCCCTCAATTGCTTGTTTTCTGTCTTGATTAAAATCAAATGTCTTTTTCTCACCAAAAATTGCCCAGTTAACACCTACTAGGTTCAAAATAAAAGTTTAAATAAAATGATAATTTGTTTAAAATGAGAAAATAATTGTTTCATAGGCAGCCAGTGTGGTGACTAGGTTTTAGAATTATCATTGAAAGATTGCTTCCCAGTTTAAATTTTGAGGTCGGTCTCTGAAGATGAAGATATTTGGGGTAATGGGAAGAGGAAGGGGAAGGAAGTAAAGAAACTAGCAGAGCAATGAGTTTTGCAGAAGCGCTACTCATGAGAAAGAGTCAAAGGAGAGAAAGCATGAGGTTTGTGGCAACTGAGTTATTTATAATAGACAGACAGACAGACAGACAGATGAAATAACCTTGCAATAAAAGTAGTGTTAGTACTCATGGTTTGTGCTTTTTGTCTG
>JANHFT010001761.1:245355-256767 GCA_032467955.1 Pseudoxenodon macrops | reverse complement strand
TTGGCAAAGGAGCTTCTAGAATGAAATGGAGGAGTTCCGTGACCCAAAGGAAGTCAGAACCGGGATGGAGGTCCTGCCCGAAGTAGGTTTCTCTGAGACTGGGCTGGAAGTCTCATTCCCCATGCCAGAGTCCTTGGTTGATCTAGCGGCCTAGAAAGAAAAGCGAGATTCAGGGAAAAAAAGAAGGTGAGGAGGAGAAAAGGGAAATGGCCAAGGGAAAAACAAATATTTTCTTCTCAAAGGGCAGAACAAAATAGAAGGAAACAGAGAGAAAGAAGTAGAATAGGGGCTAATTGGGAACACTGTTGTTAGAAGCTGGAGTATGAAAAAACCTAAGGCAAAAGGTGTGCTTGACAAAAACATGAGGTCAAGGTGAGTAGTTTGTTAACAAGGTTACTGAACAAGGGCAAGGAGTGAATGTTAGACAATATAAAGAAGACAGAATGAGATGAAAGAGAAGTCAGGTGGGAAAATACAAACACACAGGCAGGTTGAAAAGGAGGGATTTAGGGAAATGCGGAAGAAAAAGAATTAAAATATTTAGTTTGTAGCCATGGACACACTAAGTTAGAACAACATTATCCAATAGCAGAAGCAGGCAAAGCAAAAAATGCGAATAGCACAAAGGAGAAAAGGGTTGCTAGTACTTGCAAAGGTGCTGTTTATCAAATTTAGGCCCAAAGAAACTATTTTTGTTTGGGATTAAGAGATATAATTTGTTTTGAAGAATGACATAATATGCAGACTATATTTTGGATTTGGCAAAGAGCAATAATGGTGAACCTATGGTACGCGTGCCATAAGTGGCATGCGGAGCCATTTCTGAGGGCACGCAAGGCGTTGCCTTGTCAGCTCCAGTGCACTTGTGTGCGCTGGTCAGCTGGTTTTCGGCCTTGATTTTCAGCTGTTTTTCACCCTCCGGAGGCTTTAGGAGTTTTCTGGGAAGCCTCCAGAGCGTGAAAAATGTCTCAACAGGCAAACCAGAAGTTCGGGAACAGACTTCTAGTTTGCCCATAGGACTGTTTTTCGTCCTCTGGAAGCTTCAGGAGCCTCTTTCCTAGAGCCTCCGGAGGGTGAAAAATGGCACAACTGGCAAACTGGAAGTACCATTGGGCCATTTTTCACACTCTGGAGGCTTCAGAGAAGCCTGCTGAGCCCTCTGGATGGTGAAAAATGGTCCAATGGGGGTGCACGTGTGCACATGCCCAGTGCAGTATGCTTGGGTGGGGATGTGTGCTGGTATGAGTGCGCTACCATTTTTGGCACACAAGAAGAAAAAGGTTAGCCATCACTGGAATAGAGGGAAGAAAGCTCTTTTTTATTTTTATTGCTAAATATTGTAAAAAAATTCCAGTAGTTCTCAGTTTGACAGCTAAAGATGTGGTAAGGACGGGGGAAAAAACAGTGAAAGGTGAGTGAGAATAAAATATAAACCCATTGTGAATATGTAAGCTTCTTTTACAATCATCACTTAAGTGAATTCTATCTATTAAACCTGGGCATTTTGTAATCCCATAAAATACTTTTTCTTCTGTAGTTGAACACACATGAAATAAAATCACTTGTCACGGGGATTTGTTGTGGATTTTACACTAAATATATTAGCACTCAGAAATGTATTTGCTTGGAAGAGAACTGGAAGGATGAACGATAAAATCCAATTCAAGTAATGGAAAGAAACTTGTGTGATGGCTGGAGAAACAAAACTCAGATTTTTGCAATCCTTGCTTCATTTCACCAGCCCAGCGCACAAGTTCCCTTCATGCAATAAAACTACGTATATGCATAAAGTTCGTATTGAAATGTAGGCAAGCCTAAATATATGACTAGAAGTGCTGCAAATAAATATCAAGAAAGTACTGGTGATATTCCAGAAATGAAATCCCATAATCCTCCAAGTATATTATATAGCGGGGTGAAAACACTATTCATATCGCTTTAAGCCTCCCTTCCCTCTGTTGCCATTTGCACCAAAAGCAATAAAGAGGGGGGATTCTGATGTAACCTATTCTTTGTAGACAAGAAACTTTTTTTTACCAGAAGAGGCTGCTAAATTTTTGTCTTCATCACCTACAAATCTCAGTCCACTTGCTGTCTCAAATGTTGTGTCATAGCTAGCTTGGTGATAAAGGCAAGTGTCTACTGATACATCTGCACACCATTCACATGAATTATTTTGGAAAAAACTGACCTTTAGAAATGTTCCTAACAGCCAAACAGCACCTGTGCTAGGTTTGTATTGCAATTAGTATAAATAAATAAAAATAAAAATCATGGGATGCAGAGATATAGAGTGAAGGGAGCTATGCAGAAAACAGTGACAAAGTATGGGTATATAGACTCATTTTGCTCATAATGTATATTTCATAATAGACCATGTTTCCCAGTCCAATATCCTCTAGATACATTGGGACTACAACTTCTAGAATGTTGACCAGGCATTTTGAGAGCATTACTTTTAATACATCTAAAAACAAAACGGCAAAACAGTTCGAAAAGTCAAAAGAAGGCAGACAAATTCACCATCAGCCATTTACTCTCCCATGTTTGGAGTAGGAGGGGAGAACTTGTTTATATATGAGCAAAACAGAGAGTCCTTTAGGGAGACATTGAGAACATGGGAAAGCAAATGTCCATGGTCTTTGATCTACTCACATATGACAGAAAAAGAAGACAGAAGCAGGAGTGAATTTGGGGGGAAAGCATCAGCAAACCAAATGTGCTTAGGGATCAAGAAGGGAAAAAGGATTTATGGAAAGGAAGGTCATGTTTTTGGGAATGAAGGGGAATGGGGAAACAGGTAGATATGTTGTGCTTAAGGAATGGAAAAAATGGTGGTTGTTACCTTGCTTTGTGGCCTCAGAAAGTTGGCAAGCCACTGGGTACACTGTCAGCATCAGCAAGAACACAGAAGCATGTCAACCCAGCTGAACTGAACTGACTAAACCATTAAGACCCTAACCATTACTAATGCACTTAGACAGTAGGATGGCAAGAAGTTTGGATAAATAGTGACTAGTGATACCAATAAAGGAGAAACTTTGCATTGTGTTTGTAATTCCTTCATTTTCCAGGGAATAGTAAAGAACTGTCTCTGTGCATTGCATGACTATGAATATTGCAGTCAATTAGTTAATGTTCAGATAGGAAAGGCTCAAGTTAGCGCTGAACAAAAGCATCTGCATAAATGTTATATTCATTATGTGCATTGGATTTTCATTTGGAAATTTATAAAATTTAGCCCTCCTTTCCATCAGATCATAAAACTGGCAAGAGTTTAAATCTTACACTGGGAAGAATTAAAAAAATCTTGAAAAAAGACACTGATAAATCTGTACTATATTGTTGCCAATAAAATTATATGGATGTATTCATGGCATTGCCGGGAATCAAGGTCAAATAAAAGAGGACTTACACTTCCCAACTGCAATCCCAATAAAAATCCCTTGTATGCTCCATTTAGAGGTGGAAAAATCATGTTAATGCTGTAAATGGCAGGTTTTGTTTTCTTATTTCTAATTGTGTTGCTGGGGAAAATTTTTCATTGTGGTTGCCTCTACTTTGAGGAAAACGAAACCTCCTATGTTGCCTATGTAGTTGTGAAGGTGGGGCATTAATATAGAATAATTAAAATTGTTATATGCAGCTGCAGATTGGATAATTCATATATCATCTGTTTCTTTCATTGTAAACAATTTATACAGGTGTTATAAAGTCATGTAATATACTGTCAATGTTTGTAGCTATGGGAAAGACAGAATCATGATAATAACAGTACCAACACTAAAATATTCTCATAAAAATACCATGTTATACTTTAACGTTCTGAAGTTAAGATTGCTTGCCTGCCTCTTTCTCCATCCAGGCATATTCACAAACAAAGAACTGTATGATCAGAGAAAGAAAAGGAATGCTGGGATAGGGCTTTAGGACTGGGTTTCAAATGGGAGGGACACAGCTTTGAAGAGTGAAGAGACTGCCAATATAATTTGATCTCCAGAAAATGTACTGGGAGCCAATCTTCCCATCCAGCCAGAAAGTATTTTTCATCCCTGCCTAAATGCTGATGACACTTCCATATAATTTGCCTTTCCACTGCTTAAATTTAGAGAAGGCTGTTTTAACTAATTAAAGTTATTGGGATGCTATGCAACAGGCATGTTTATTGCTTTTTGAGTCTACCTTGCTTGGATGAGAGCTTGCAATCTGCCAGTCCTGTCTTTCACGTCTTTCTACACAGACAAGACAAAGCACTACAAAACATATAAAATTGTCCACAGCATTTTGAGTTTGATCCTAGTCTGAAATCTAAAAGAACACTCAGTAGGTCATTGAGGTATGGTTGGTGTATTCATCATGGCACACTCTGCATCTCCTGAAAGGGACCCAAGAGATTAGCTATTCCTTTTTGTGTGTGTGCGCGCAAGAGTAGCTTTATCTCATTAGAGGAGGAAAAATGAAGAACAGTTGTATAATATAGAAGGACTGAATCATCATAGTCTGTAGCCAATATGCATTTCTTGGGCAAAGTGCTCAACCAGACAACACCTTATCAGATTCAGACATTCTTCTATCATTTCTCAATCCATGTTAATCATTAGGTATAGCATAGACTGGGAATCTATGGGTGATGAGCCAGACCAGCAGAGTTTCCAGAAAAAGAAAAGATGAAGATATTGATGATTGTCTTTTGAAAGGCAGCTCCTCATGAGGAAGCCTGCAGGACCAGGAGGCATTGAAAGGCAGCACCTCACTGGGAGCTGAGGAAGAAAAATACAGCCTCAGCAGACCCTTCATGGACATCTGCTCTACCTGTTTAAACACATTTGAAATACAGTTATTTAAATGCTAAAGAGATCTTCAGAGCAGCAGAGAAACCAAACCATCCAGTGAATGCTCTTACGACCTGGGGCATATTTAAAGGAAAAGATCAGGATTTAAACATTTTTAAATTAAAAAAAAAAGGATTTAAAAATTAATCCGAGCCAAAAAAAATCCCCAATCCCTCCTTACTAACAGGTTGGACTATAAAAAATTTAAATGGATAAAGGGTCCAGTGGATTTTGAATTTTATTTTACGTTCCTTCAAATTAATTAAATAAATGGCACATACATCCATGGGGAAAAAAGTTGAGTTCTCCATGGGAAATAACAAATGGATCATTATTTATTTTTACAAATCTTAAATTGTGATGTTATTATGTTATCCTGAGAAAGCTGTTTTGATGGATGGGATCATTAAAATAAAATAAATATCAATTCATGCTCAAGGGAACCAATCCAGATGAAAATAAATAACTAAGCTAAGTATTAAAGTTTTACCTCCAAGTCAATGGGGAAAATAGCGCCTGCATAGAAACTGCAGCATCTATGAAATATTAATGCCTGGAACAATAAGCTTAGTGTCCATGGGGATTTTTATTGATCTCTTTAAAAAAAGTTTGTCACAACTTGCAACTTTCAGGGTCCAACTCATCCATTTTTATATTGCCTCCCAAAAGTCTTATTATTAATTCAGCAAAATGAATTATAAAATAATTGTATTAAAAAGTATAGGTAGTAAACATATATCTACGTTAAAGAAGAAGAGATATTAACTTCTATTTGATGATTCTTTTTAATTATTTGGAGGATTTATTTTAAATTTATCCTTATTCAATATTTTTGGTTGGTTTTGATTGTTTTCCCCCAAGCCATTGTAATGCATCTATTGTAATTGCTCTAACTTTTTTCTGCTTTTCACCTTCCAGTAAAAAAATATTGTAAAGTTACTGTGAATTGACTTTTTTATAACTTTTGCAGAAGGTTTTCTTTTTCAATAGTACATCTTATGACATCTCTACATTTGGGTTATTATAATATGCCAGGCATTCCGAAAAGGTGAATTCAAGCTAATGTCTGGAATCTGGGTGACTTTTCTGGAAGATGGGTGTGGATTGGCCCTTAACAACTGAGAGAGCTAAAGCCTGGCTGAGGGAGGGGAGACCTATTTTGAGATCACAGTAGATTTGGAAAAATGAATGTGCTCTAGTGTTTGGTGTATATATACCTGCAGAGAATGGAATCATCTCAACTTCCACTGTCACTGTTAATAAATAAATAAGTAAGTATCCCTTCATTTTGAAATTCCAGTCTGATACCTCAGGTAGGATAAAGACCAACTCTGAATACAATTTTAAAACCACATTCCAAATCTAAAGGGCTATTAAGAACCTATATTCAAAATGGATGCAACTGTGCCTCTCTTTATAGTACCCACCCAAAGCTTTGGAGACAGGACTGTTTTCCTGGGAATAATCCCTTCCCCCAACTGCCAAAATGAAGAGTTGCTAACCTGTCTCCATGCTCCCCCCCCCAGAATAATGGCAAAGTGGCCTACAAATAAACTACCTGCTGTTGTCCCTGGATGCGCATGTATTCCATGCGTTGCTTTATGTGTTTGCTTTTGTCTGGGCTGCCTTGCTGGGTTTGCTTTAGCCGTGATGCTGGATTGACCATCTTCATGGCTGGAATCGAGACACCGCCACCACTCTGGGGAAATAACAACTTAAGTGATATTGTTGGGGATAGGTTAAGAAACAAGGATGTTGAAAACTGACATAAATAATAGCTTAAGGGGTTGCCTTTGGTTCTGTAGTTTGATGTAAATAGTGTGAATTGGCAGCTGTGTTTCCTGCCAAAAGCAAATGCCTCTATCCACCAGTAAATTGAGTTACTAGGATGTAATGAAATATCCCCAAGCATTCTAACTGTACAATTACTATTTGTCTGATAAGTTTGACACAAAATGCACAAAAATACTATTTTCTTCCCTTTGGATTCTCATCAAGACAAGTATTTCTTGCAATCTTATCTGTTTTCATTTTATTGTGTTGTGGAGCAAGAAAAGTCAATAGTTTTTAAATGTAAAACAATGTTCCATCAGTATTCAAACATATCATATGACACTACCAAACAGATCACATTCTTTGATCAGCCTGTCAAAGAACAGACAGATGATGATGCCATGGGTTCAGGAAATTACAGAATGCGAGTTTTGAACAAGTTTTTAAAATGAGTCCTTACTCTGTTCACCCCAACTTCCTTTGCCAGTCTGAAAATGCATGAGAGGTTTGGGGAACAAGAAGAGTTGAACAAAGAAACAGAGAAGTTAATTGGATAACAGAAAATAACAGAGGGATAACGTAGGAATGAGATAAAGGGTTTTATTTTTAGCATATGGGTTTCTTCATACAATTTAATGTAGCAGGTCTAGCATAGGTAGATGTAAAGCAGTTCCTGTAAATAGACAACTTATGCTCAAAAGCATAATAATAAATATGTCTTACCTCTTACCTCAAGCAACTTAAAATTACTAGTTTTAAAAGTATCAAAAACCTTTTAACACTGTAATACAACTTTTAAAAAAATAATCTAAAGCACTGCCAAAATAATTACAATTTTAGCCAAAGTATTGATAAAGGCTCACATCAGTTCATAATTTATATGTTCAAATACACAGAAAAAAATAGGAATGTTCTACCTATACCAATTCCACCGAGGAAGAAGAAACCAGAGTGCTTACATAAAAAGCTTAGTGAAGATCTGAAAGCAATGAAAACATTTAGGAAAGATACTGACAGAGCTGTAGAGTTAGTGCCTAAAAAGTAAAGTTTGGAATGACCAGAGATACTAACACTATAAAAATAGTTTCTTTACATATGTTCAAAACAAAACAGCCAGGATATTAACTGAACAGTGAAAATGGCAAAATGCTAACAGATTTTACACACAAACACACAGACATGGACAATGCTACTAACTCTTGCTTTGATTCTATCTTCTCCAATAATAATATAAGTAATATAAATATAAAATGGATAAAGGAGAATGGCTGAAACATGAAGATGATGAAAACATTTTCAGGATACATCTGTCTATGACTAAATTTAAATCTGCAATCAGATCAGCACCATCCCAGGTATTAACTGATGGTTTCAGTGTGTATTTACATAGTATGGGAGGAGAAAGGAAGGTCCAGGAACTTTAACGAATCCAGGAGCTATTGCACAGTCAGTTTAACATTAACACTTAGGAAAATTTTAAGTATTTACATGTGCTTTGAAAAAGATGAAGCAATCATCATCAGAAGTCAGCATGAGTTTTCCTAGTGGTTTTGCATAATTAACTTTAATAGATGGGAATGCAATCTTAATAGATGGGGATATTGAGAATATAATACATTTTGATTTCAACAAGGCATTTTTCAAAATACCCCCTGCCATTCTGATTAATACATTTGATATATATGGGTATAACAATTAAATGGCTGCAAAGCTAGCTTGAAAGTGGTGTCTAATGAACACTCAAAAGCTCTTCATCAAATAGAAGACAGGCATGTACTATGGTGAAACAAAGTTATGTTCTGGATCTTCTAATTTTTAATATTTTTATCAGATTTTATTATTTTATCAGTAAGATAAAAAAGTGGAAGGAAAATCCCCATATTTTGCGGTGATACAAATTGGGTGTGAGAGCCCACACTCTAAAATAATCCTTAATAGTAAAAGTAATGTTGATAGCAGAATAATTTACCAAGAGTTACCGTAATTGTGTTCCCTATCAATAGATTTGTTCACAGGATAAACAACCAACAATCACAAATACTATGAGCAGGGAACTAATTCAGTGACATAAATGGTCCCTTCTAACTCTATGATTTCTCCATGTGGATTATAAAAAATGCACCAACAATTTACAGATCTACGAAATTGTATGCAATTTTTATACTGAACTTGGATTCTTGAGAAAACTAATCTGATTTTATTTATGCTAATTACCGCTTGTGCTGGATGAAAGTAGATAATTAAATCTAGCAATCACATTTCCAGTAACAACTTTTAAACAAATGTATCTTTCACTCTGTCAAATGCTTTATGAATATCTAAGGACAGGAATACTAAGAAAGTATGATACACTTACCTTCTGAATTAATATAATGGCTATATGAGAGAAGAGACCTACGAGAAGCCTCCACAGAGACTTGCTGTGTTTTATTCCCATCACACATTAGACAGATTTGGAGTATTACTAATGTGATGTATATATTTTAATTCACTTTCCCAAATTTAACAAAATTATCAGTTATATGCAAGTCCTTGCCTGAAATCACTGTCAAGACAACTTGGCTTCATTGTACAATTCACAAGTTTGAATTTCAGGTACATAATCTTTATTTTAATAGGTTGATATTCATATCAGTATATATTTACATGCAGATACCAGAAGCCTAAATATATCAGGTTTCATTATTTTTTTATTTTCAAAATAAAAAATATAGTTCTTAGGGAATGTTCATGAAATTTGTACAGCCTACGGTAGATTCAGAGGGGTCAAAATTTCCAGAGGATTAAACCCAAATGCATAGGTCTTTGTATGCCTAAAGGCTGTCAGTCAAATTATAAAAATATTCTTGATTTGCATGTTTTATGAAGGTTACCATTTTTGAACAATTTCTTCAAAATAAATTCCTTTGATAAAAAGCTGTATGTGAATGTGAGCACTTGCATATGTAATATATACTACTTGAAAATAATAAAACAACTGTAAATATCTGTACCCCAAACAAATAAAATTAAGCTCTTTAAAGGCTCATAGATATTGAAGAAAATCAGGCAACCATAGGGGGAAAAAAATCATCTCTCACATTTTATTAACAGGATTGAAAATGTTTAACTCTCGCTAAGTTGCTATCACAATTTTGGATTAATTTAAGTTCCTGGGTACTGCAACATAAAAAATGGCCGTAGTTCTAACTCAAATTTTGACATAGAACAAGAGGATTAAAGGAAAATCATAACCATTGTCTTCACATATTTAATTTTTGGCACTTGGAGGGGGATTGATACAGAGAAAAATGCAGGAAGCGGGGTTAAAAACAGATGGCTACTATATGTCTGAGAAGCAGAATGAAACCTTCATTTTGAAGCACCCAGATATGTGAAATAAATTTTAATTGCCAAACATTATCCTGAAAACCTTTGGGGGATGCTTATCAAATTAAGGACTTTGTTCTCAGTTACTTATTTCGGCAGTTTGGAATTTTTTTTTTAATAAAAGGGAGATTATGTCTAAGATCTTCTTTTAAGAAACTAATTGGAACCTGTCATAATTAAAGTTAAGTAAACAAAAAGTAACAAAACTGGGTAGAAACCCAGCATCTTCACTGCTTCCAGCTGCCTTATTTCTTCCAATTTCATAGAGTTTTGCTGATAAATGTAGAAGATTGGATCTTTATTACTGCTGATCTGAAAATTCATAAAAAACCTAACCACTTGTGCAATAAACCTACCTCCTATTTTCCCAGTGTACAGATAAATTGGAAGAAAAATGGGTGGGGAAGATTTCTTTTTTAAAGGGAGGCCAAAGCAGGCCTTTAAGCATTGTGGTCACATTGAAATATAACATTGGACCTGAAGTACTAATGCAAAAATGAGACACTTCCAGCTTATGCAAAAGAGAAAAAAAATTCTCTTTTCAAATCACAGAGAAAATTTGTTTTAAAATGCTTGCTCTTCCCAACTTCAAAGGGAAGGAAAGAGAAAAATGTAGGAGGGCAACATTTTATATTTACAATTCTGTCTAATCTGACATCGTCAAGCTTTCATTTTATTACTTAGCCTAATTCCTTTAGTAGTTCTAGAATTCCAAATCAGAAGATAACATACTTTCCTAGCTTTTTTCGAAACAATTGGAAGAGAAATTAATACTGTAGCTATAGCTAATACATGTACAGTTCCATACTAGTTGGCTCTATAAGAAAAGGTGTTCGTAACTGCATTTCAGAAATAGAAAAAATGAAGACGCCTGTTGTCATCCACCAAGATTGAATATTGTTTGGTGCAGCATCTTGTGTATTTGATTTATTTCTTGCCAGTTCAAATTGCAAAATGTTCTCATTTTATGGACATGTAACAAGTCCATAAAACCTCCCAATCTTGGAAAATAAATGAATAATTCATTTCTATCTTTCCATCTGCAATGGCATACTTAGAGAGTTGTCCTCTCTGCTACATTTGGAATGGAGAGTGAATTCAGGAAGTTTTCATGTTTCACTCCTAAAACAAATTCACATACTTTAATTAAGAAAGCCAAGTCCATTTTTATCAAATTGTGTTCCATGACTTCCTGGTAACTAAAAGGAAAAGATTTTGGGTTGGTCCACGCAAACTTAACTCTTTTCTGGGAATTAGTAAGAGAAATACAGTAAATGCAAATCTAATCTTCTAGTTCTATGCAGCACAACATCTCCCTTCTACCTATCTATTAATGAAACAAATAGAATAAAATATACATTATGTCTATCAGCTGGAAGAATTGGAGCGAGAGTGTAGATGGACAAACTGTGGTATTTCTTAAAGGGACAATGACACT
>JANHFT010001761.1:193759-207091 GCA_032467955.1 Pseudoxenodon macrops | reverse complement strand
TTTCGTCGGTGCATGCGCAGAAGCTGAGTTTCCGGCACTGCGCATGCATCACCATCTTGTTTTCGGCCTTTTTTTGGGGGTAACTTTTTGTAATTTTTTTTGTACTGCACAGACGTACACGTGCAAAGTGTGTGCATGCCCACGAGGCGTGCCCATGTGGTGCGGGAGGCAGCAAACCAGCGGCGAGGTAAGTTAGAACCCACCCCTGTCTGCGACACAGTAATGACAAGGCAAGACGTGTTATGACATCGCCTTGTAAGCTCTCCTATGCTTTGATGTGTCTTGATATCCCTGTGGGTCAGCATTTGTGTAATTAACATCATTGTATGTGCTCAAATGCTACAAAAGCACAACTTGCTCCTTTCTTGTTGGCAAAAGAAAGACGGCTATTTTGTTGTTGTTGGTAATTGCCAATTATTGTCTGAAAGCAGACTAGAAGCATCCTTTGCTTTCCTTGTTTGTTTGCTTTCCTAGCATGGAATAATTACCATTTTTTACTTGATCATTCTGTTTGATTATATTTTAAGAAAATATTTCTGGGAATCACGTTAAAACAATTAATTTCAGTGGTTATTATGTAGAAGCCCTTGCTGCTATGAACGACATGTGGAGACAGGCTTGAGCTGAAACACTTGAACAATGTTTCAATATAACGAAACGGTTATTTATTTAATAATAAGATTTATAACTCTTGGCATAATATAGTTGGGTATAACATTATTAGTTAGTCTTCCCCCCCTCCCCAAGAACCTGGAAGTAAATTCCATGGCACCAAGTAAATGTATATCTGTTATTTGAGGCTTTATAAGCACCAGTTCATTTGACAGGTATCAGAAATAAAACAAGGTTGTAGAATGCGCCTTAAGCAGTTTATTTAAATGCACAAGTATTCATTTTCTTGAATAAGAAAGGTGTTTGACTGCTTTAACCAGTTTTAAAATAATTGTACTTGTGGAAGAAAGAGGAATCAAAAGGTCTAAAATGATCCTAGATAACAAATGTATAAACGTGTGAAATAGAATTTAAATATCTGGATCCCTTGCGGTCAAGTAAGCTGGAAGTAAGATGGAAACAGCATTAGTTGCACTTCGTATGACCTCTGTTGGGAGTGGGATGGAGGTAACATATTCAACGTGGCTCTCCTTGATCTCATGGTGGCTTTCGGTCCCATCGATCATGGGTTGTCTCTGATCAGTCCTGATCAAGGGAGCAAGAGGTCCAATACGTCACTCTGCACTGTGTATTGCCACAAGGCTCAGTGTTTGCCCCTTTCCTTTTTATTTATTTATTTATTTATTAAAGGAAAGTGTCAGGCCTGCATTTTGGCCTGACACACTTTCAGCTATTCTACTATGCTTTTTTCTGTTGTGGGGAAATGGGAGGGGGGGATAGTGTGGAGTTGGAGACATGTGGCCATGTTTACATTCCTTCTCGTAAGCCAAGGTCATCCTTTGTCTTCACACCAGACCAGAACGGGGTGGGGGCATCTGCCAGCATGGCAGAGAGAGATTGGACCATGTGACGGACTTGTGGGTGTGAGAGCAGGATCTTGAACTTTCAACTAAGGGGTGAAAAACCTGTAAATCTTCAGATTTGGGTTTCAACAGTTTGTGCCAACGTGTCTCTCCTAATAAATTGGAACTTTGAGTAATGTTTTGCCTTGGAGTCTGATCTGTTTAGGGATGATATTTGGAACACTGACAGTAAAATTAAAGAGCTCCTTGAAAATTCTCCAACTCAGTTTTACAACTTCCGCTTTGGGAAAAGGTAAGGGACATTTGCAATTGATGTTGACTCCCCCTTAGTAGTAGGGAGGAGTTAAATAATTAATTTACACTTGTTTTGAGGGCAACATTTCATAAAACGTCTCATCTTCAAACATATGCCAATAACTTCATGACTGACTTAAACCAACACTTAACCTGTGTAGGCCTCTTTTACTTAATATTCATTCATGACATTTTTTTAATCGTCTGGACCCATGGAAATGAATCTTTCATAAAACGTGATCATGACATTAACAACATCCAACCCAACATTAATCTTAGCCTATCTACAGAATGTCCATTTCCTTGATACCACCATAAAACTATACAATGGTTACATAAATATCACATTAGATGGAAACCTGCAGATCACTGCATATCTTTTCTCTCCAGCTTCAACCAGAACAAGCTACCAAATCTATCATTTATAGCCAGGCTTGACAGCACAACTGCATTTATTCTCACCCACCTGATAAAGATGCTCAACTGATGGAATTAAACCAACTATTCAGGGGACAGAACTACCCACCTAACAAGATCAATAGACAAATCAATAGAGCCAGGCCAATTCCCAAGAAAGACCTATTAAAAGGTCTACAGAAATGAAAAACAAAACAAAACAGCAGCTTAAGCAACCACCCAAATTAAAGGAGATTCTCACTAGCAAACTAAAAGACAAAAAACACAAAACAGAACAATGGGAACCAGTCCCTGTAACAAACCCAGATATTTTCCCACTCTCACCAACAGCACTATCACAGGGCCCAACAAGCTCACACACAAGATTAGAGGTGATATTTCTCTAAAGTGATATATACCATTGTCTGTCAGCAAAGTCTGTCTATCATTCTCTAGCACTAGCACTGATGATCTATTATGGGTAATGAAACATTGGCAAGGAAACAACCAAGTTCAGAGAGCATCAAGGGCCCCTCAAGTCTCTTAATATTCTATGTAGGACAAATAGGACATATGTTGTACAAAATAATTAAAGACAAAAGAATAATTAAAGGACATTATTTTGACCTTATCGCTCAAAACAAGGACAAAATTGTATCAGAATAGTACAGTTTCCCAGGATACTGTATAACAGACCCGAAAAAGATTTTTTTTGGAAAACTGAATTATAACACTACTGTTGATCAAGAGGTTGCTGGGCTCACACCAAAAGATTGCAGGCAATCTTAGAAGGTCTCAGAAAACATAATTATTTTTTCTTAACACATTAGAGTTGTTAATTGATAAGGTACTGGTAATCTGTCTCACATGTAAGCTGAAGCTCCATAGCCAACCTCCTGTCTCCTTTCCCTTCTATCTCTAATGCCTTTTCTCTCCAAGATTTCCCATCGCAAAGAGTGCAGAGAAGAGCAACAAGAATGATTAGGGCACTGAAAGCTAAAACATACAAAGAATAGTTACAGGAATTGGCTATGTCTAATTTAATGAAAAGAAAAACTAGGGGAGACATGATAGAAATGTTGGAGGGGCTGCTACAAAGACGAGGGGATCAAACTATTTTCCAAAGCACAAAAAGGCAAGAAGAAGAAACAATGGATAGAAACTAACCAAGGAGAGAAGCAACCTAGGGAACTAAGGAGAAATTTCCTAACGGTGAGAGCCATCAACAAATGGAACAACTTGCCTTGAGATGTTGTGGGTGCTCCATCACTGGAAGCTTTTAAGAAGAGACTGGACAATCATTTATTGAGCTGGTGTAGGGTCTCCTGCTCAAGCAGGAAATTGGACTGGAAGATCTCCAAGGTCCTTTTCCCACTCTGTTATTTTATGTTCTACATAGAAGTGCTGAAAGAAGGCTGCTGAAACTAGTCCTAAAAAAAGAACTTTGTGATGGGCAGATTAATGAATTGATATAATTGGCGTGTTTCCACCTGGAATGATTAAACTATGCTGAGATAGATTTTGGAAGAAGAGCTCTTTTATTGAGATAATGTGCAGGAACACATTATACACATTACACTGAGTGAATTCAAGAAATGATAATAACTTAGAAGAAGAAAGGCCACAAGAAGAAAGGTATTTTTGAGAATTATCTGTGTTCATGATAGTTGAAATTTACCGGATTGTATGGATGGATGGAATCAGTCCAGCTTAGAAAGAGTGGCATTTGAACTGATATTTATTTATTTAGCGTATGGCATATCATATATAAACTAGCAATATATACTAACAGTTCATCTATATTAGTAAAACATAATAAAATATAAATGTTAAAAAAACCTATATTCAATCTCTAGGCAACTAACCATTGAAGAGTGGCATCGTTTAACATTTTAACCACCACGCTAAACTTTATCATACATAAAATACACATTGTATAGTCTCATATCTGCGTTTATTTGCTCTAGTGCAGTATTTCTTAAAAGTTGCAACTTTTAAATTTTTTTTGAAGGACATCGCTTCTCATGAGTGTTTGATGGGATTTAATATTGTGTTATTTTTCAACAAAAGCTAGCAAAATTTTTGATTTTGCAGACCAGTGGGGGGCAGGTTTTGGGGGATCCCCAAGTGCCCTTATAACATATTTTGAGAAAGACTATTCTGGTGGATGCACATTGGATACAGAAGTATGTGCATTGGATACTCTCGGTCCATTCTGCACTGAAGGGAGGAAAACTAATCTTGCTTCAGTCCTCACTTTCTTTATTTAGAAAATTGTATCCACACTCTCACTGCATAGATAGGAGGCCTTTACAATGCACTCCTTTTATCGCTGTCGCTAAAAGCCAAAATTAAACTAAAGGGGTAAATAAGATAGCAAGATGAGGGAGAGCTATAGAAAGAACTTAAGGAAATGACGTTTGTGCTGTCCCAATTACATGTAGTCCTCGACTTACAACAGTTCGTTTATTGACCATTCAAAATTACAATGCCACTGAAAAAAGCGACTTATGACCGTTTTTCACACTTACGACCATTGCAGCATTCCCATAGTCACACAATTCTGACGCTTGGCAACTGACTCATATTTATGACGGTTGCAATGTCCCAGGGTCATGTGATCACCTTTTGCAAACCTTCTGACAAGCAAAGTCAATGGGGGAAGCCAGATTCACTTAACAACACTGTGTTCCTAACTTAACAACTGCAGTGATTCAGTTAACAACTGTGGCAAGAAAGGTCCTAAAATGGGGCAAAACTCACTTAGCAAATGTCTCACTCAGCAACAGAAACTTTGGGATCAATTGCGGTTGTAAGTCGAGGAGTACCTGTATACCATATATCAGTGTTGGTGAATTGTTTCAGCCGAACGAATTGAGTGCCAAAATGGGGGTGTTCTGGCCGGAAATTAGAATAGCAGCTGCCCGGTGCGCATGCACATGCAGGGAAGATGATCTTCTGGTTTGCGCACCGGCCACCTGGTCTTTCAGTTTCTGATGCTCCTGTGTGCATGAAGAGCAGCTGGCTGGTGTGCATGTGTGTGCCAGAAACTGGAAGATCATTTTCCCAGTGCATGCATGTGCACTGGGTGGCTGCTCTTTTGGTTTCCGGCACTCCCGCGTGTGTGAATACCAGCTGGCCGGTGCACCGGAACCTGGAAGAGCAATGGCCAACGGTTTGCGTGCCCGGAGAGATGGCTCTATATGCCACTTCTGGCACGTGTGCCATAAGTTCCACCATCATGGCCATATACAGATGGCCTGCCAGGCTACAGCTCAGTGACCAAACATGACTCTTGCATGGAAACAATCCCAGTTCAATCGCCAACATCTCTTGCTTAGCTGCTGCCAGCCAGTGCTGGCAAATTAGAGGCAAATGGATTCATGGTCAGTTGTGCTAAGCTTCTTGCATCCCTAACACAAGTTTGGAAGATCCTCAGGTTATATTCTGCTTGTGCAGATACCTTGAGAACATCTGCCTTGGCTAAATAAGAAAGCTGAGTTCTCAGTCTCTTGTGGCCTGATGCTGACAATAATAAAGCAAGTCCTGCAAGGAAATCAATAGAGGAATGGTCTGTGTCAAGTCTGTGAATTAGAATTCGATTCAGTATTTGCACAAATTAATATGGTTACTGAAATGTCCCATTTTCTGGTCTATGCCATAAACTATAAACTCATGGAATATCCTCCGTTGATATAGCACACCAAGCTACCAAAGATCTAACAAATGCAAAAGTTAAGTAAGCTTAGCATGTTGTATAAATGCAGCTGCTGGTTTTGTAACTAAGTTGTGTTCATACAGCTGTTAGCATAGGTAGTCCTCGACTTAAAACAGTTCATTTAGGGACTGTTCAAAGTTACAACATCATTGAAAAAAGTGTAGCATCCCCATGGTGATTTACATTTGGATATTTGACAACTGACTCACATTTATGACAGTTGCAGTGTTCAGGAGTCATGTGAACTTTGACCTTCTGGCAAGCAAAGCCAATGGGGAAACCAGATTCACTTAACAACCATGTTATTAGTTTAATAACTGCAGTGAAGTCGTAAAATGAAGAAAAACACACTTAACAAAAATTTTCACTTAACAACATAAATTTTGGGCTGTAAGTTGTGGACTGTAAGTTGTGGTTGTAAGTTGAGGACTACCTGTATACAAAATTCCACTGCTTCTTCCTATGGTCACAAAACAGATTAGATCTACATGCACAAGCTGCATGCATATCAATGAGGCTTAAAGAAAACCTCAGCTGGGATTCCAATTTTAAGACGTCTGTTACAGATGTCAATTGTGCTTTCTGTTTGAGGGCAAGGAATCAACATTCCTTCTGCAAATTATTTGCTGAAAAGGCACTATCAGATGTTAGTCTTCTAAATTCTATTGACCATGTTTTCTTATATCTGGAAGATGTTGGCACCATCCAACTCTTTCGCTGGCAATGTCCATCACAGGGAGGATTCAAGAGATTTAATGTGGTACCCAGCTTATCAGGAGAAAGTACCTTTTACCATTGAAAGCTAACACATAATGGAAAAATCAGATTTTTACATGAAACACTGCACCTTGTGAATATCTACAGAAATATTTTAGTGGCTGGTGACTTCTGGGGAAGATATGGCAAACTGAAGATACTTCTGCAAAAGCAGAGCATAGCAAAGACCAAGAAACTGGTGAATAAACTGATCCCTTGGAACCTTTCCAGATAAGGGGAGGATGGAAGATTGACCAGATGTGCTCTGGACAGCTGCTCTTCATGAGGAGACCACAGGAGAGCACTTTTCTATGAGTCTGAGAGCTGAGGTATTAGCCACCTTGCTCACCATCACGGTGAACCCTTTTAAAGCCCACTCAGTTCACAAACCTCACTTTCTCATCAATTTTCAGAAATTGCTTATTAGTCACCTTAAAGCTATTAGAAATCTCTTCATGGTTGGGAAGCGCTTTCTTTCTGTCTATCCAAATCCCATCAAAATGTCCTTGGATAAGATGGTTGCAAATGCCATTTTGAATTCCGTGAATCTTTTGAAGAGATACCAAAATGGGAAGCAATTGTCCATGGGGTTATCTGAAATCAAGTCTGACTTGATGACACTCATTCAACTGATCTAAAGTTGGACATAAAGGTGGGGTATAAATTAAGTTAATTAAATATTCTATAGACCAAGTTATTATTTCTTTCTTGAGAAGCCCTCTGTTGTTCTTCCCTTCAGCCCTTATTTTTGAGGCCAGTGAATGCTTCCCTGGTGTGAAACCCCCAATCACTAGAGTGTTGTATCTCCAGCTTCTTACCTGAGGTTTTCAGAACTGAATTCTGATTCCAAAAATCGAAGAAACTGGTCACGCCCCACAGGATCTTTCAACACCTCATCTATAGAGAAGCCCCATCTCTTGACCCGATGCTGAGAAGGCTCTTTGCTAAGTAAAAGGACAGAGAGGAAACTATTGCGACCATCAGCATATTTTTCCTTGTCAAATCTTCAAATCTTCATTTCGAGTGGCTCAACTGAAAACTGCTTGCAGCACTAAATTAATGAAACTGGAAAAAAATGTTTGTAAACACCTTTTTGATTTATGAGAGGAAAGGAATCTGTGTGTATGAAAACTGATGATATATGTCCCTTTTAGAATGCCTGAAAAGAGAGACACATTGACTAGGTAGTACTTCATCTCTTAATTTAAATTGTCTTCAAAATTAAAGCAAATTACCATTTCACATTTCATCTGCTGTTCTGTTTTGCTATGAACAATATACACCATCATATTCAAATCTTACATAGAAAACCCTTTCACTTGGTTAGCTATCCATGGTTAATAATATTAATGCAATTCCCTTGAATACCATACTTTCCTTCCTCTTTTCCACTAATCTTCCCCTCTTTAACATTTTCTTTTGGTCTTTCAAAAATTCCACTTCTTATTAATTTTCTCCATTTATCCCACTCTCTTAGCTTCTTCTTCTTTTATTTTTATATACATTGTGTCTTTTCTTCTGAACCCTTTTTCTCACTTTTAAATTTATTATTTGAGGAATTCTCCCCAATAGTTCTCCTCATCTCTTGCCATTATTGCCCTCTTTACCCTTTGATTGGTTCTTTTTTTGGCGATGTTCCCCCCTGTCTAGTCTTTTTGTGTAAATCCCAGTGAAATAATCTAACTGCTTTTTACTTTCAATTTCTTTTTCTTCAATAATATTTTCTTGCTCCTCATTTATACTCTCTTTTACCACCTCTCTCCTATTTCTTGTTCTGTGACTTCTAGCAAAATGTCTGATTTTTTATTACCTTTTAAGGTTTCATGCACATTTTTTAACATTTCAAATAATTCATCATACATCCAAGGCTCTATACTGGCAATTTAACAGCTTTTTAAGACTTTTAAATTGTATCACGTTTAATTCAAACATAAAATATATATAGTCTCTTTTTGCTTTCAGGTTCTAATATTCAATTCAAATAGTAGTCCAAGCCACTCCCAGTCAAAAGCTTATTATCTTCCACAGCCATGGAAAATCGAAACCAAGCAATGTAACAAAAGAAACACTCCTTAAAAGTTCTCAGTTTCTAAATTATTTTCTCTGGTAATCAAGGTCAAATTTCACAGCTGCACTTTATTTTCTGTCTTTCACCAAGTATTGCAGTGCTCTCTTTCCACCAGCAGATGGCTCTCTCAAATCCACAATACAGTCAACCCAGCTGATTGTCAAAACTATCAAAATTACTTTAAATCCACATAAAAAAAGCTTTTCACAGAATTCTTTTCTTTTATTAATTTTAGTTTCTCCAAATCCACTTGTAAAAACAAGAATCTTCTTGGGCTTTAAGTTTTAATCTCCGCTTTGTCCTTTTCCCTCCATGAAATTTCCAAATGCCAATTAGTTGCTAATTTTAGGTCCAGGACACCTTTTAACATCCAAATTCAAAGTTTTCTTTTACCTGTGAGTTGGCCAATCACTCACCCGGTTCCAGCACTCCATTCAAACACCGCTCCTGCACAAAAGCTTTATCCGGTTGCCCCAGCTTCAGAGCAGTCATTTTAACATGGCCGCCACTCCTGCCGCCGGTCCAAAGAGCTGTCTCTGACCTATAGAGGAACTTGCCTGTTCCTCTTGATTGTACAAGATGCCTCTCCTTCTTCACTGTCTCTGTAGGATGGTTTGTCCCAGCAGCGGTTTGTCTGGCCGGACTTTTGCGGAGCTCGTCGGAGCCCGCTATTTTTCCAGTCAGTCTTGCTGCAAGGGCGGCATCAGGGTTGTGTTTGTGCTGGGGTGGATGTAGCCAGGTCGATGTCATTCCATTTGTGGGTACCTGTGATGGTCTGAGTGATCTGCTAGTGAAAAAGGGCTCGTGGCTCCGTTTTTGGCTGCCACAGCCTCCTGCAACCTTCCCTTCATGACCCTCCCAAGCTCTGTTTTCACTGGCAGAGGGTTGCAGGAGGCTGTGGCAGCTGAAAATGGAGCTCAGGAGCCTTTTCCGCTGGCAGAAGCACCACAAACCAGTCCTTCACTGTTTCCAGGGCTGCCCTGCGGGCCAGATCTAAGTACCCTGTGGGCTGGATCTGGCCTCTGGGCCTTGAGTTTGACACACCTGCTCTATAGGATCAATAGCAGATACTTTTCTTCCCTGCACTCTTTCCCCGGAGGACTAATAATTGTTTAAGCACAATCTAGCCATTAATTCAGAAGAGACCTAAATTTAATTTAATAATAATGTCTGATAAACCAAGGTTATAATTTGTTTTAATACACTTATTCATAACCACAGCTCATAAAACATGACAAGTCATAAATATCGTTGGGCTTATTTTCTTTTAAAAAAAGCATTTTGTGCAAATTAATATTGAGAGAGAGAGAGGGAGAGAGAGAGAGAGAGGGAGAGAGAGAGAGAGAGAGAGAGAGAGAGAGCGAGAGAGACGTGAGACATTAGGACACATATTTTCTATCACATTTCCAAAACATAGACTTAAACATGTTATTGTCTCTCATCATTTTGATATAGCTCAAATGTTCAGCTGTTGTTCTGTTATGGAAGGAATCCTCCTTTTGTAAGAGAAGGAAAAGTTGCTTAGGATTAAATATGAGTTGGCAGCAGAAGGTTTTATCACTAGTTTGTATCTGTCATCTTCTTTGTAAATTAAGCATGACAGCGAGCCCTGCAACACAACAACCTGTTGGGAATAGAAACTGCTCTCAATCAAAACAGAACCAGACCTAGTGATGCTCCATTTTCCCTCCATATTTGGAAGGCAGAAGGTATGGCAGAGTGAGCCTCATAACAAAAAAACAAAAAAAAAACAAAAAAAAAGACAAATGGAGAAATGTGATTTCTGAAGTGCCACAGTTGCCTCTGTATTCCAGTGGTCAAAAAAGCATCTAACAGAAACACCAGCTAAAAGATGCCTGAGAACTCCCCAAGTGGTAACAGGAATCTCTGTGGATCCATCAGATGTCAGTTGTGGAGCATCTGAATAAGTTCTTCCTTCCTTCAGAAGGTGGCAGCCATAGTCAAGGCCATTATCACAAGGAAGTGATCTGTCCATGGCAATGAACTGATGGAAAAGTCCCCCCAAAATAAATAACAATATATTTGCTTCAAGGTGATAGCAAGATCTAAAACATAGCCATGTGCAAAAGGGCCAGTGATAGCCTATGACAAACACATGATTGCCATGGTGGCAATGAACTTCCAAGTGAGCTCTAATTCCAAGGAGAGGAGATTGAAATCACTTTCTACTTTTTGGTGCTATTGGGAATCCACGATCTTACAATGATTGTGATATGACAAAATGTAAATATATAGGGAACAATCCTACTATCTAAATCTATCTAAATTGTTTTAAATGGAATACAATCAAATGTGCTCCTCCTCTTTATCTATTTCTTTGACTAGTTGCATTTATTATTTGGAACATGATCTGCAGCATGCTTGCTCAAAGGCAGAATGTGGCCTCAACCTGAAAAAAGTTGTACGTCTCTTATTTACAAGAAATGTTATAGTCCATAAATAGAAACATTCACAAAATATTTTTCTGAAAGCCACAGAATCAGTGTTTTATTCCAACATCTGGAAGTAGAATTTGGAAGCATAGTTATAAATTTTAACCAATGTAATTGATATACAAGCACTTTACTTAATTAATAGTGGTTGGTTAATTTTAATCAGCAGAGCTCTACATTAACAATGCTTGTTTAATTTTAAGTCTATTTTCATTCTGCTATATTGCTACATATGGAATGAAATACAAGATATTAAATATGCTATCCGCACAATACCTTTTTTATAATTTTATGGTACATGCTTCCTTTAATATCTAAAAAAAACTACAGTTTATTGAGCTTTGGCTTGTATGCAAATGTACATAAATTCAGTCAATTAGATGACTGCTCTATTAAAGGCAAGTGATTAATCAGGAAAGATGTTTTAATTGGTCAATAGCTTCCACTGGAATGAGCTTCTGCCAGATTTGACATACCAGCTCAATTAATCTAGTAGCCAAGCATTCATCCAATTTGTTCCTCAAGATTCCCAGTGATGAAATTTGTGTTTATGCAGGCATGTGCAAACAGTCCTTGGCAATCAATTCTAGCGCTGTATCAGTGTTAAGTTAGATTTATGTCCAATGTTCTGATTTCTTTCTTTGATTACTATTTTATTCCTATAGTTTTTGCCTATGCTGCCTTTCTAATTTGTTCAAGGAAGCTTTCAGAGCTTCGCAAGGAGGATATTGTGAATTATTTTATAATAATAGCAACTTGACAATCAAAAGAATTGTTAAGATGCAAATTCCATCCCTTTTGTATATCACGCATATGTACATGAGGGGAAGAACCCGTGACATCACAGCATACATTTCATCATTTTGACAAAAACCATTGGATGCAGGGGACACTTATGGTTGATTACATTCAGGAAGGGGTAGCAAAGAGAGTGGGTTTAACATATTTTGCATCTATCTCGATTGGTTACAACTATAATTGGAACTGGAACTTGTATTGCTAAGTAATGTGATCATTGTATGAGTTTTGTCTGATTTTATTACCTTTTTTTTGCCGCAATCTTTAAGTAAGTCACGTGGCCTTCCCCAACTTGTTGAAAGCCAACTGGGAAGGTTGCAACTGGGAAACATATGACCCTGGGATGCTGCAACCATCATAAATACATGCCAGTGGCCAAACACCTAAATTCCGATCATGTGACCACAAGGATACTGCAATGATCCTAATTGCCAGGCCTAGTTGTAAATTGTAACTTCAAACATTTCTTAAATAAATGATCATAAGTTGAGGACTACATGTAATAGAAAGCCAAACAGAGGTTAGATGTAGCATAGCAATCAGCAGTGGGGAAAGCAATGTTTATTTCTGGCTCAAGGACAGGTGGATAGCATTTTAATTGAGCTTTGGGGAAAATTCCACAGAGCTACCAAATAGATATTCTCTCTTTCCTCCCTCAGTAATAATTTTTGTGGTAAAAGAGAGAACTAAACTGGGAGAATATGACAAAATTGCAAAAAGGCATGTTTCCTGAACATCTCCTTAATAAAATCTATATTTGAGATATGCTTTATTCTGACTATACAATAAAAGCTTTTTCTGGAAGCGCATTTCCTCTCCTCGCAGCAGGAGGGAGAGATGTAAAGAGGGATGATGGGGTGGGGGGAGACAGAATACATTAACTGTCCTTAATCAAAGCTGGAAGAGAGTTTACAAGGAGGCAAGTTGCTCTTCTTCCCCTTCAGGGCCTATCTTGCCCCCTCCATAAAGAAAATAACCTGTCATCAGAGAGAAGCTTCCTTTTATGGCATAGGAGGAAAACCTCCATATCCAAGATCAGAGCAAGTTCTTATATAAAGCTTGATGGCTTTGCTGCTGATTGCAGACAAATAAACACCCACAAAAAAAAACTCAAGACATTGGGATCACCCTTGAAATCGCCATAGACTACCTATCTCTTGTGTGAAAACTCATAAAGGACTCGTCCTGATTCTGGGATAGATGTGATGCAAGGCAGGAAGTAGGAGAAATGGGCATACATTCCCAGGATAGAGAAACCAGTAATACATTAAACAATGTTTGTTCTGGTATAATGTTCCTTTTGCATAGGTGATTGTAGCAAGCAAAAGCAAGGCAACACAAACTCAATAATTGGTATTACTTTTTAATTTTCTT
>JANHFT010001760.1:195752-208924 GCA_032467955.1 Pseudoxenodon macrops | reverse complement strand
AGCGACTTGTAAAAATAATAGAAGTGGAGAGAGAGAGAGAGAGAGAGAGAGAGCGAGAGAGAGAAAGAGAGAGAGAAAGAAAGAAAGAAAGAAAGAAAGAAAGAAGGAGATAGAGAGAAGAGAAGAGAAGAAAGAGAGGAAGAGAGGAAGAGAAGGATAGAAAAAGAAAGAAAGAAAAAGAAAGAAAAAAGAAAGAGAGAGAGAGAGAAAAGAAAGAAAGAAAGAAAGAAAGAAAGAGGTACAGAGGAGAAGAGAAGAAAGAGAGGAAGAGAAGGAAGAGAGGAAGAGAAGGATGGATAAAAAGAAAGAAAGAGTGAGGAAGGAAGGATGTATGGAAGGAAGAAAGAAAGAAAGAAAGAGGGAGGGAGGAAGGGAGGGAGGAAGGAAGGAAGGAGTGGAAAGAGAGGAGGAGGAAACAGGAAGGAAGGAAGGAAGGAAGGAAGGAAGGAAGGAAGGAAGGAAGGAAGGAAGGAAGGAAGGAAGGAGACTCCCAGAACACTTAATTTATTTTTAAAATAATCAATCACCTTTCCAAGATTGCCACATACTTTGTTACTGCAGCTGGGAGGTATGATGGCCATCTATGATCAGAGCAGCAGCAATGCCAGTTAAGTAACAGCAGGTTCCACCCTGGAATGGCAGAGAGGTTAAACCTAGAAAAGATCTGAACCTGCCCCAAGAATGCCTGCATAGAAATGAAACGTAAAGAGGAATAGGGAGAAACTGGGGGAGGCAAGGAAGAAACAATGCAATTGTGATGAGGGGGAGAAATGCAGAAAGTAATAGAAGAGAGACAGACAGACGCAGAGACAGTCAGGGAGGGCAAGAATGTCTGTTTGAGAAAAGTAGCCTTTTCCATTTTCCTCCTCCTTGCTTCATTGCTGTGTGGTTGTTGATGGCATCCTTCTAAGATAGAGGACCCTCAAGTCTGAGAACTAGGTTGGAATGACCGTAAAGGAGGGATTGGAGGATGCAAGAAACCCTTTCAACATTTCAAAAGCCAGCAAAACAGGGGAGAGTTACCTTGGAAAAGGGGATGTTCTACTGGTTCTCTCTTTCTCTCTGGTTGCAAATCAGCAGTTTTAGTGGACAATAGGCTCAGCAGTGGCCTTATGATTGCCTCTTTTCAAATGGAAATGCCTATCCTAACTCCTCTGCCAGAGTTTTCCTTTTCTTTTTTTCTTTCTTTTTAACCAGAACACAAATTGCAGTTTACAAGGCATTGAAAGGGGGAAAGAATCTTAGCTGAATATCTTCTTCTTCTTCTTCTTCTCCTTCTTTTTTTATTCGACAAACTGACATGTAAATTGCCCTTTAAGTGTTCCACTCTAGAGCTCTGATCATCTCCTAATTGTCACAGTCAATTGTAGCCAACACTCTCTTCATTTCCAAGCCGCTTTGACAACAAGCCTAAGGATCAAAGCCGCATCAGCTCCCTTCAATATCCCTCTGTTTAGGATGCCACAAAAAGCTTTGGAAGAGAAAGAAAGAAAAAAGAAAGAAAGAAAAAAAAAAGGTGTAAGGGCATTACTGTAGCGGAAATGAAGAGGAGAAAGTACTACAATAGTCATTTTCCTCTTCCCTAATAGGTTAGATCCTTATGTGGGTTGCTACCTCCAATTTGGCACAATACACAAACAGCCCATAAAGTACGCAGTGCGTGCCCATCTTAAGAACCCTGCAATTCAGACAATAAACAGAATGTCAGCCTTTTATTACGCATTGATCCAACCTTGCTTTTCTTTTCCTCGGCCATCTCAGTATAAAGAAAAGGACGAATGCCTTTTTTCCCCTCACTTTCCTTAGTTATTATTAAGTCAGCTTCTAGTTAAACATGGGAAGCTTAACTTGGTCCTATCCCCAACCAACCGCATTTTCATTTTTCCGAATTTGCCGCTGACAGTAATTTTGAGCTCAGAAAGAACATTGCAGAAAGAAAGTCTATGGAGATTTCTCAGTCATCCAGGACATGGTTGTCCCAAAGGTACTTTTTCAAGAGGCAATTGGACTTTCTGGAGTTTTGTTTTGTTTTTTTGTTTTTTTAAGATTTTTCACTTCTCATCCAAGAAGCTTCTTCAGCTCTGACTGGATGGTGCAGAACGCAAGGAATTATACTCCGTGCAGACAGCTGGACATTTGCATCCTTTTAGCGAGATTAGAAGTTAGTTAAGGATAATTTGAAGGGATGTGGTGGCTCAGTGGCTAAGATGCTGAGCTTGTCGATCAGAAAGGTCGGCAGTTCAGTGGTTCGAATCCCTAGTGCCGGTTAATGGGGTGAGCTCCAGTTTCTTGTCCCAACTTCTGTCAACCTAGCAGTTCGAAAGCACGTAAAAAATGCAAGTAGAAAAATAGGAACCACCTTTGGTGAGAAGATAACAGCATTCCATGTGCCTTTGGTGTTTAGTCATGCCGGCCACATGACCACAGAGATATCTTCGGACAGTGCTGGCTCTTCAGCTTTGAAACTGAGATGAGCACCACCCCCTAGAGTTGGGAACGACTAGCATATATGTGCGAGGGGAACCGTTACCTTTTGAAGACAGAAATCATGGCTGTAGCATCATTGGTAGGACTAAAGTATTGTCCAAAGTGCACTTGATAGTAAAAAAAACCAGAAGACCCAGGCTGATCCTGGAGCCTCTCTTTAGAGCTAAAAAGATCCAGCAGGCCTGGCTATTCTACACATCAGCAGCAGAACTAGGATCAAATTGCAGGTAGTCCTTGACTCAATCGTTCTTTTAGCGACCATTCGAAGTTACAATGGCACTGGGGGTGAAAAGTGATTTATGACCACTTATAAGCATTGTAGTATTGCCATGGTCGGTCACGTGACCCAAATTCAGTTGCTTAGCAACTGGTTCATCTTGGGTCACGTGATCAGCTTTTGCAAACTTCTGACAATGATGGGGGAGGAACCAGATTTGCTTTACAACTGTGTTACTCACTTAACAACTGCGGTGATTCACTTAACCACTGTGGCGAGCAAGGTTGTAAAATGGCACCAAGCTTACTTAACAACCATCTCGCTTAGCGACAGAAACTTTGGGCTCAACTGTGACCGTAAGTCAAGGATTACCTGTATACAGTCACCACATAACTGTCACAGGCAAAGTGACATCGGTGATCCTGTTTCTACCCTCGTGAGGGAGGGAAATTTGGCTATTGCTCCTGCCTTAGACTTTGCAGAATTCACAGGCTGACTCCAAACTGAATCTGCTTCTTTGGCTGTTCAAAGAAGAAACAAACACAAACTTCAGTTACGGGATCGAAACGGGGAGAAGGGAAGGGACATGGAGTAATTTTTCTTTTGTCTTAAAAGGGTTGCTGCTAGCTTCAGTCCCCTTTGCCCATTGTGGTTGAATTCCAGTTGTGCTCCAGGTAACTGACCTGGTGATGTCTGCTGCAGTGGTCATTGATTTATGACTGATGGCTGATGTTTTTAACACTGGACGTTTTTAAGAAGATGTTGGATAACCATTTCTCTGAAGTAGTATAGTAGGGCCGTGATGGTGAACCTGTGGCATGCGTGCCTACAGGTGGCACATGTAGCCATATCTGAGGGCACGCAAGGGGTTGCCCTCTGTCAGCTTGTCGGCCTTCCAGAGGGCGGGAAGAGGTAGTTTTCTTTCCTGAAGTCTTGGGAGGGCAAAAAATGGCACAACGGGCCAACAAGAAGATCTGAGGTTTCAGTGAGGCATGCGTGCTTGTAAGGGGGGCAGCGCGGGGGGAAGCACACACATGCACAGGGGGAGGGCATTGCAGTGTGGGTGTGCGCATGCATGCTACCCAAGCAGAAAGAAGTTAGCCATCACTGGTTTCCTGCCTAAGCAGGGGATTGAACTAGAAGACCTCCAAGGTCCCTTTCAACTCTGTTAGTCTAGTCTAGTCTAGTCTAGTCAAGTTATATTGGAGCCCACCAAAAGCTCGTTACGACCCAGTTTTGGAAGTTCTGACATCAGGCCCCCTCCCATGGTCATGTGACCGCATTTTGGGCACTTGGTAACCAACCCACATTTATGGCCATTTGCAGCACATCACAATCACATGTCCACAATTAACAACATTTTTGCCAGAAACTGGCATTTATTTCTGCTTTCTGACAAAAAACCCAGTCCATAGCAAACATGAGTTCATTTAGTAACTGCAGAATTCACTTAACAACTGCCACAAAAAAGGTCATAAAAATGGTCCAGTCATGTGGTAACAACTTACGACCATATTTGTAAGTTTCAACTACAGTCATAAGTCAACAACTACCTATATTGGCTGGGTTCACATATCATATTCAGATATAATGTGATTGGTTTGATTTGGGCCTAGCCTGTCACATTTGTAAAGCTGTAAAATATGGTTTATGGCTTCCTATATTATGCAAACCCATCCAAATGCATCTAAAGCAACAAACTAGGTTTCAATAGTAGGGAATATCTATGGCTCAGATGAACTTGGTTATTTGCTTGCAGACGTTTCATTCCCCAACTAGGTAGTATCATCAGCATAAGTGTGGAGTTTGCTGCCTATTTATATGTAGCAACTTGCTCTGTCAGTTTTTATGAGGATATCGTTTCCACCTTGGTGATTCCTTGATCAAAATATTATTTTCTGCCTGGATTGTTTGTCTGGTGCTAATCCCTGCTTACTTGAATGTGGGCTGTTAAAGGAAATATACCTTCTTATTTACTTCCTATGTTTTTATTATCTATTTTGAATGGTGTGTTAACATGGTCTATCTGTGTGTGCCTACTGGTGGCCTTTGGAACTGTGTTTAAGCAAACCAAGGTTTAGTGCAATGTAAGAACCTAGTCTCGGTCCTTTCTAAAATTCCGAGCCTCAGATGCCTAGGTAACCTTAATCCTATTGCTGCTTAGGGCTGATGTATGCAAATCTATTTTAAAATGGGAGGGGGGTTAATCTATTGAGCTTCAATGCCCTCTTAAGAATTTTGGTGGATTTCTTTTCTTCTTCAATGCAATGCTTAATTTTAAAGAGAGCTCCTATTGTACATAAATCTGGCAGTCCTCTGACTATTAGCCTGCCCTCATCTCCTTTTGTTTTCTGCTCCTTTCCTGCCAACTCTCACAGACAGCCATGTCCTATGTTCACACCTCTATATTTTCCACATTGTGTTTAGATACATGCAAAGCTTGTTTATCAGACCATTAGTCCATCTAGCTGAAACAGCTGTTGACTCTCCAAGATTTTTTATTTTCTTTTTTTCCCCCTTCCCTTCCGTCTCCTTTCCTTTCCCTCTCCTTTCAATATCTCATTTGTACCACACTTTCTTTTTTAGCTTTGATCTATTGGTTTTTCTTACATTTGTCACCTTTAGCTGATATTAACTTTTGACCTAAATTGTTTGGAATAAAGATAATCATCTGCTTTGATCTATGAGGATGCTAGGGTGATAACAAGTTTCAATGGAGAAGGCTTAAGATGACACAGCAGCAGCACACAGGTTTAAATGGCCAATTTTTATTTTATGTTATTTATTTAGAAGAGGTTTAGAAGCAATAACAAAATGTTAAAACAATCTAAAAACATAAAAGTAAAAAAGAAATGTATGGTGCTCCCAATTACAACCTACTCTAACCTATTTAGACATATTTAATATATGTATTTTAGTGTATTTTAAGGAATAAATGGATAGTTAAATAAAGTAAGAGGTTGTCAACGCGGTACTGATGCCAGCCTCATGTATCTTGGCTTTGCAGCTGATATAATGTACTTTTCTGGAGAATAAGATCTGGCAAGTAAGAAAATACGGGAGACAGTTGCTGTCTTCTTTGCATCCCCCAGGGCTAACACAGTCATAGTCTGTGCCAAGAATCTCAACGGCAAGCGCGCATGTGGGCAGCTTTCCCTGCCCAGTACCTCCACCCCTGATTTTCCTAGGGTTGGATGTAGCACTTGTGAGAATCGAGTCTGGTGGTAGTCACTGTCTCCCCAGGAGTGGGCTGCAGGGGGTGCGCAGGGGTTCAGGAGACCCTCTAGCTAAGATTGTGTGCAGTTTGGAGATTCTCCTGAATCCCACTCTTAGCTGGCACCACTCACCCCGCCCCACCACTCCCAGGAGTCCCCACGCAGCATGTTTTGGATGCAGATAAGCAGAGGTGGGTTCCTGCTGGATCGGACCGGTTTGCTAGAACTGGTAGCGGGAATTTCCACCAGCTTGCCGAACCAGCAACGACGGCCGGCTGGACATGTCCCTGAACCAGTCCTCCAACCAAACATCGGCCAAAAAACAACCCTCTGCGCATGCACAAAGCCTTCCGCTCATGCGCAGAGGGTTTTCACCCAGAATTGACAAGCGTGCGCGCACTTCTGGTGCAACTCCGAACGGTAGGGAATGTAAGTAGAACCCACCCCTGCAGGTAAGTGCAGGGCGTGAACGCAGGCTCCGGGAGTGTGAAAAATAGGCCTACCGGAAGTTCAGGAAGAGCGGAAACGGTCCCGTTTCAAGCCTCCAGAGGGCCTCCTGAGTCTGGGGAGGCCATTTTCACCCTCCCGGAGGCTCAAAGAAAGCCTCCGGATCCCAGGGAGGGCAAAAATGACCACCACCACACCATGGTGCAAGAGGCCAACTAGGCCACGCCCACCATGGCCACGCCCACCCAGCAACCAGGCAGAGAAACCCTTGCTAAAATTTATGAAGGCCACCCCTGGTTGTTTCCTCCAGGAACTGCCTGGGTATTGAGGTTTCAATTATCTTTGGCTGCCAAAGAGCTGGTCCCTCCACAGCACAGCTCGCAAGACAAGTGTTGTCAGGTGTGAAAGGTACATTACTTTGTGTATGTCCTCCCAGCTGTTCACAGCAACCTAACCTCACCTCCTTTGTGCAGCGATGAGCAGGTTGGGCTAAGGACACGGAGGGCGTGCCAACTCTTTTGAATACAGAGCACCTGGGCTGGAAGTTAGCCAAGCTGCCTTGAGAGCTGAACCCTTCTTCAGTCCAGAAGGAGCCATGCTGCCTATTGGAATATAGAATAAAAAGAACTGAACAGATTTATATAAACAAGCCCAGCCAAAGAATTGCAAGAGGTAGACATCTTTACCTTTAACTAAAGGTAAAGGTTCCCCTTGCACATGTGCTAGTCATTCCCGACTCTAGGGATCAGTGCTCATTTCAAAGCTGAAGAACCAGCACTGTCCAAAGACGTCTCCATGGTCATGTGGCCGGCATGACTAAACGCCGACGGCGCACAGTATGCTATTACCTTCTCACCAAAGGTGGTTCCTATTTTTCTACTTGCATTTTTTACGTGCTTTCGATCTGCTTGGTTGGCAGAAGCTGGGACAGGTAACGGGAGCTCACTCCGTTACGCGGCACTAGGGATTCGAACCGCTGAACTACCGACCTTTCTGATCAACAAGCTCAGTGTCTTAGCCACTGAGCCACCGCGTCCCAATGTAGACAGAATATAGAATAATAAAGTTGGAAGGGACCTTAGAGGTCTTCTAGTCCAACCCCCTGCTCAAGCAGGAAAATCTATCCCATTCCAGACAAGTGGCTGTCTAGTCTCTTCTTAAAAATTCCAGTGATGGAGCACCCACAACCTCTGGAGGCATGCTGTTCCACTGATTAATTGTTCTGACAGGAAATGTCAAACTATTATTTTTGTAATAGGCAGTTCCTAAAAATCAGAGATCAAGAGACATAATGAGGGAATTCTGGAGACAGATTTCTCCAATAAACTTTCACACTTGCAGGTCCTTGTTCTCATGCCTGCTACTGGGACAGACATGAATATACCAAATGGGGCCCTTGACAAAACAGGTTTCTCCCGACAGCCTCTGAAAGTATTCAGCCAAATATTTTAACACACCCACATAGTCCTTAGCATCAAAAGCACAAGAATCTTTGTGGTAGTTGCATTAATGAGAGTGGTGATACATCTTCCATCTACTCCAGCTCACTTCCTTATAACCCTTGCACAGAAATGCGTGCAAAGAATTGTTTCCAAACTGATCTTTTTAGAAGAACTGGCTTCCAAGTCTTCCTGATTTTTAATTCCCATTTTTAAGTAGTTGAAATGTAGTTAATAAGGTCAGCATCAGGGTTAGGAGAAATGGTGCTTAGGGATACAGGAAGAGATCCAGGTGAAAATGTTCCTATAGAGTCTCTTTTTTTCCAATTTTTATAGAGCTATTATCATCTAATGCTCTTGCCGCCCTACTCTATTGTGGATTATTTCTCATTTCTCAAGGAAATTTGCTGGAATTTGTGAGAAGATGCCCTAAAAATGCCACATCTGGGTAAAAGGCCTTCAACTTGCAGAAATACTTCTCAAAATTCCAGTTACTAGCAAGAAATATTTGCCCTCAGAAAGAGAAAATATATCAGTCTAAAAAGAAGGAGGTAAATGGTATTCAGATATGCCAGTGGTTTTCAACCATAAAAGTGTATGGAGTTTAGCCGGCTGGAGAATTCTGGGAATTGAACTCCACATATCTTTGAGCTGCCAAGATTGAGGAATACTGAAATATGCTAATGGGTATATCGTTATATGCAAATCTAGATATAATTGTAACAACTATTAACTTTCCTCTGATTAATAAGCTCAACCTAGCAAGATAAACAATTCCCATGTAACACTTCTCAGTCTAGATCAATATGTTACGTCTGTCATCAAAATTTACCTCCTGGGTAATTTCCAGGCCTTCTGTTCTCACTTGATGGGTTTGTCTTTCATTTAGATTGGGCTGGACAGCCTTCGCAATAGGTGGTATGCACAGCAGACTGTTGGGTCCTACAGGAAAAGAGCAGAGAATTCTCCCACTCAGGTTGTCAGGAGCCATATACCTTTCTAAAATATCCCAAATTATCATACCATCCTTGCCCTTTACAGTAAGGCCTTTTAGAGACAACTGCCGTAGGTGGTTTTACTAGTTTTTTACCAAACTTTGTAATCCTTCTCCAAACATTTTGTTTTTCAAACTTCTTGAACTTTTGGACTTACACAACTTAGAACTACGCCGCCTTCGGTCTGATCTAAGCGTAGTACACAAAATTATCTGCTCCAATGTCCTACCTGTCAATGACTACTTTAACATCAACCACAATAATACCCTAGCAGACAATAGATACAAACTTAAGGTAAACCGCTCCAAACTTGATTGCAGAAAATACGTCTTCAGCAACAGAGCGGTCAATGCCTGGAATGCACTGCCTGACTCTGTGGTTTCTTCCCCACAAACCCCGAAAACTTTAACCTTAGACTGTCTACTGTTGACCTCACCCCATTCCTAACAGGTTTGTCAGGGACATGCATAAGCGCACAAATGTGCCTACCGTCCCCGTCCTACTGTCCCCATTTATTCGTACCCGTTTCCTGTGTTCATATCCATGTTTATACTTATATCGTACATGCTTGACAAATGAAAATAACAAAATAAAATAAAATAAAAAAGTTTCCTTCTCCTGTAGAAGAGGCTTCTATTTGTTTACTTTGGGGATTTGAAAACTTTGGGGAGGAGAAGGCAGAGGTGGGTTCCTACTGGTTCTATAGAGTAGGTAGTAACTCTGCGGTGATGTCACGGAGCCAGTTCTGTCGGTGGCTCCGTGGGTGCCACCATGTTGGATTTTGCTTCTGCGCATGCATTTTTGACTGCCCACCCACCCCCACGCGTGCACTTGTTGATATCTTCCTCGGAGGAAGTTATTTAAGGAGGGGAAGTAGCCATGGAGGTTAGAAACTATTGTATTATATATTCAATGGCTTAGAGAGAACCAGAGGTGGGTTCCTACTGGTTCAGTCCGGTTCTATGGAACCATTAGTAACTTGGCAGCCCGGTTCACTGGAACCATTAGCAACCCAGGCCTGCCACACCCCTGAGCCAGTTCTATCTTGTTTTTTTGGTTCTGCCCATGCACAGAAGCTTTTTTTTAAGTACTGCACATGCGCACGCACAGCACGTCCCTGAGCAAACCGGCAGTAAGAAGATCCGGAATCCACCTCTGTTAAAGACATAACTCTCAGCCATCTTTTTTAGGAAGGCAATAGCTTAAAATCCATGTGCTGCATCCGTGCAATTTCTCCTCCCAACAGCGAGCCTCTAAATGTGTGGGCTTTCCCAGCCAGTACATCTAGTGCTGAAATTCCTAGAAGTTGAATTCCACGCATCTCAAGGGGACTCGAGTTTGAAAAAAAAGGCATCTTAGATTTGCTAGCAATGATACTTGCTGAATTCTGCCTCTTCTGTCTCGGGCTACATTTTCCAGCATTTTCTTCTCTCTTCTCCAAGCCCAGACTTTCTCCATGCGGCTGGATGGCCCAGCACACTCTCTCCCCTATAATTGAGCTGGTCACTCCCAATGATCTCACCACAAGGCAATGCAACTGGAATTAAGTCAGACACCTGCCATCCAAGCCAAGGGGTATAATTAGTAATCCTCCTCTGAAAACCTGGGAGAGAGGAGATGTCACCCAGTGTAGTAGTAGGAGCTGGCGTGTGCACACGAAGCATGTCAGCATCTGTTCTCTTCATTAAAATTGCAGGTCCTCAAATAATCTGGTTAGGGGGGGGTAAGAAGGAGGTAGGTGACGGCTTCCCTTAATGTAAATATTGTGCCACAGGCAATCCTGTTTCCTAATAAATGGCTCAGGTTTTGAAAGAGGCCGTGCCCAGTTGGAAGGCAGCATCTCACTGACTTTGGATGATGTCCCAAAAGGTAAGCAGGATCAGATGTGATTAGCGCTTAGATGGGAGATTATGAGATATCCCTCTAGGATGGGCTAGACTTAGAAGGAGAAGAAATCCAAGAAGGAAACAACAAGCCTGTTTTGTACCGTTGTTAAAGTCCCTTACATGAATACATCCAGTAGGTAACTCAGTTCGAAGGAGACTTTATCTTCTTAAAAGACAAAATATTCCAATCATTTTCTGATATGTTCCCATGAATAATGCTTGATCTGTCCTCACATTTGGTTTATTAGAGCAGGCTTCCCCAACCTGATACTCTAATCCACAATTCTCCAAAAATAAAATCGCTACTGATTCGTAAAATATCTGTACATCTAAAACAGGTGGCGATCGACTGAAGTAGCCCATCTGAAGAATAACGGACCAATGCTTTGAACAACATTTTAAATGACTTCCTGTGTTCAAAGCCTAAATTTAAGTATTTGCATAGAATCGTAGCCTCGGCAGGGATCTTTGAGATCTTCTAGTCCAGAACTTTGGCAACTTTTAAGACTTGTGGACTTCAGCTCCCCTCCCAGAATTCTGGGAGTTGAACTCCACAAGTCTTAAAGTTGCTATGTTTGTAGATGCCAAGTGTAAAACACAGCCCAGGAATTGATACTATTGGCTCACCTCTAAAATCTTCTGTTCCCATGATGGTAAACCTATGGCACGTGTGCCCAAAGTGGCATGCGGAGCCATGTAGCCTGGCATGCGTGGCATTGCCCGTTCCTCTTCCATGTTTCTGGCGCGCATGCGCACGTGACAATCAACTGGCCTTCCCCTGCCACGCCCACCAAGCCACACCATACTACGCCCACCAAGCCACACCCACAGAACCGGTAGTTAAAAAATTTGAATCCCACTATTTTTGGGAACAGATTTCCAATTGGATGTACATACCACAGTTGTTCTGTTTTCCAAACCAAACTGACCTGATACCCATGTCCAATTGGATTGCATTGAATTATGGGTCTAATTCTGTTTTATTTTCATTCCCTTAAAGAAAAAGGGATAGAAATCGAAACAGCCTTGGCCACAGCAATACTCGATGTAGGATCAGAGAAATTGTAGCACCCCATACAATTTATATCCCTAACACACAGTACCTGGATGTTTGTGGGACATCTCTCAGGGACAATTATCACAACCCCGTAATAGGTTTGTTACTAAAACTAGAAAGCCCATGCAACTTTCTTATCTAAGTGGCTGAATCTACTTTAATCTCTGATCTACTTTAAATAGATGAGAAAGAAGCTGAACTATTTTTCTGTGTATCTATAGGAAAAAAATTACAGCCTAGCTAAGCACAACCGGACATAAAATCTGGTTTAGTGTTAGAACACAGGGAAAACACGCAGCACTTCCTCTAAGCTCTTCCTCAAATGGCAGAAATGCTTGGAGAAAGACTCAGGAACATTTCTGTCTGAAGACAGAACCTGTCATGGCTCAGATCCTGGGAAATTACATCCTGCACACACCCTTTTTCCTCAGGATTCCATTCTGGGTGGAAAGTGGAGTCAGAAACTTCATTTTTTTCCCCCCTCACACAAATCATCAAACCAGAGATGCTAATCGCCTCTTTGAATATATGAGGTTGGAGAACATATTTTGGGAAGGCTTGGCATTTTTGAAACATGCAACGTTTAAAAACTGCCACTTCTCCATAGAAAAATGATAGAAATGTAGTGCAAAAAGCAAACAGAGTCTCATAATTATGTCGGTCTTCCACGCTTGGCTGGAGAGTCTAGTAGAGTTACAGGATCAACACATTTCAGAGATCCTAGGTTGGAGAAAGCCAGGAAGCTACTATTGTGGTTTATTTAAAATTAGATGGCTTGCTACTGCTGAATTTCACCTCCTTTGAGATGGAAAGTTAGATTGAGTAATTGTTCTGAAGTAATGTTTGCGGTAGTTCAATAGCATACAGGTCACATTTTGTAATAAAAGCAGCAGAGATTCCATCTGGCGCTGTAAGAAGCAGATTGCCTCAAACTGATGTTCCGCAGAGATCATAGAAACATAGAACTGGAAGAGGCATTAGAAGTCATCTAGTCCAGCCCTGTGCTGCTGCTGAAATTCACGGTGAACCTGCTTGAAGATAAATGGGAATTGTGGCTGATCGCTCCTGAAGATCAGCAAATAGAAGAAGAATGGGATAAACCATTGAGAGCAGGATAGCAATGGTTTCCAAATTTTCGACAGAAAAAATGTCCACAATTTGATCTAAGAAAGTTATAAACGGACTAAGGGTTTACATAAAACTGGAATGCTGAGGTTTTTTTACAATAAGACTTGGGGAAAAGAACAAACAGCTTTCTGTTGGAAATAGATTCTGTTTTGTTCTTTACAAGACTCAACAAAGATAAGCAATTTCATGATTTTTTAAAAATGGACACTAGAGGGGACTAAAGTTTTTAGATGAAAGAATGGTCCTAGAACACCCCACAAGGCAGTGTTCTAGGACCAACACTCTTTATACTTTACATAAA
>JANHFT010001760.1:70026-82260 GCA_032467955.1 Pseudoxenodon macrops | reverse complement strand
CTTTAAAATGGAGATGAGCACTGCCCCCTAGAGTCGGGAACGACGAGCACATATGTGCGAGGAGAACCTTTACCTTATGAAGGAAATGCTTTTTTCTTCCTCTCAGAACAAGGCAAAGTTTTAAGATGTGTTTTGCCCCTCCCCCACCTCCCCTTTCTATCCTTGATCTGCAAGAATATGTGCAGACAAGGGAACATCTAATTAGAAACCACAGCTTTTACTTCCCCGGTTATTTCTAATCTGAAAATGGTTAACAACTTTAGTGTCTTCTAGGGATCAGAATAAATTGAATTCTCACGCTTTCTTGGAGGTTACTCTCTCTCTATCTCCACTGCTTTACTCTTTCAAAAAGTTGGCTCCTGCTCTGTTTTGCTCTTGTGTCTAACAAGAGCAAATCAGTCCAGGAACCTCTTCATGCTGTGTGGTTCCCCCTCATCCTCCTCCGCTGATAAGCCTCTGTGAAGACTGTGCGAGCACGTTAGTCTTTTTCCCATTCAGAATAATATGTATACACAGACAAAGTCAGCTTCTCTACTATCGGAGCCTCTGACTCTGCGCCAGGAATTACAGGAGGCTCCTAGTTCTTTGTGATAACTGTATCTAGGGAACTGTACTGAGTAATGAATTGCTGGAACTGTTCTCTGTTGTCCCATTGACCACGTTGTGAGCAGATATAAAGCAGGGCTTCTCCTAATGTGGTGTTGGTATTGACAGTGAGAGAAGAGAGGGTCAAAGAGATGGTCTTTCCAAGTGCCCACAATAATTGCTGCGGTGGAATGTATGGAAGCTCATTAGTCCCGAATCTTGCCCGTGATCTCATTCCTTAACATCAACAGTGAGAAAGGAGGCAAGCTTCTTTTCCTTTCTTAGAATGTATAGTTAGTTATCTTCTGCTGAGTAAGATTCTTCCTGCCATCTTCCCAATGGTTCCTCTCCCCCACCCCCCTTCCATCTCTGTCCTTGCAGAAGCTACAGCCAAGAGACTTTTAGTAGCCAGGAAAATTAAATTTGCTCCCTGCCTCGTGGCATGTCTGTTAGCTCCAGGCTTGACCGGGCTGTTTGCCAGAAGTGTCTTGGCCTGTTCTAGCCTTCCCGTTTCACTTGCTATTTTGCAATTTTAAGAGGAGGCCAGCCATCGGGAAGACGTCTGCATGGGAGCAACTCAGAAGAAGGGCTTGCTGGACATTCCCTGAAGTTCCTGGGAATATGGGATAGTGATACGTATAAATCCTGGTTATTTTCCAAAAGGTTTTTCATAAGATCTTCCTGGACACGCGTGCTCCGAAAAAAAGTCTTTTGAACTTAATGAGCATATAAAAGGATTCTATTCTGATCCTTAAAGTCATATAAAGGGAAATCTAATTGAGTTGCAAAAATTTTAAAATTGCACATTAAAACATAAATCAAATTAGGATGTTGTACATCAAAACAAAAGTATCTTAATTTTTTGCATAAGACATCCAAACATGTCTGTTTCAGGTTAAAGGGCATTCCAGATTTGAGGTTATATCAGGGGTGAAATCCGGCAGGTTCTGACAGGTTCTGGAGAACCGGTAGTGGAAATTTTGAGTAGTTCGGAGAACCAGCAAATACCACCTCTTGCTGGCCCCAGAGTAGGGTGGGAATGGGGATTTTGCAGTATCCCTCCCCTGCCACGCCCACCAACCCACACCACATCCACCAAGCCACGCCCACAGAGCCAGTAGTATAAAAAGTAGGATTTCCCCACTGGGTTACACACAGTCTGCTTTACCATAGTCTATTCTGGAAATATGACTGAGAGTCACCTTTTGGCTTCTTGTAAGGTCATAGATTGCATATGAGGCTGGCAAATGGGATTCTCAGCCACAGTCGCCCACTTGACAGCAGGAAAAAAAGATGGATTTTTTTTTAATCTATGAATGATAAACCTGCTCCTTCAAAGGGAGTGCAATACCAAAGCATCTAAGGCAGTTTCCCCTGCAAAAAAAATAAAACGCTGCCAAAAAAAAAAAGCAGAATGGAATGATTACAAATAGTTGATTCATTCATAAGCCCTGGAGCTAAAATACAGATGTTTGCAAAGAATATTTGGTTTGAAGTTTGCAATTAAAGAGAACTTGATTTGCAGTAGGGCTGCTTAAAATTCGTGAACACTCCTCAGGACAGTTTTGCGTGTCTTCTCTTTTTACTTCCAGTCCTCTTCAGATTAGTAAACCAAAGCCGGTTGCAGAGTGAGGCCCTGGATCAGGCAATATAATGCGGAAGCCAAGCCCTCAGAAAGGTAAGTCATGACATTCGGTTTGCTAATCGCTTTAGTAAAATGACACGAGACATTAATAAGGCCTTTGGTGTATGCTCTTAAGCAAACATCCAGACAAGAAGGACAGTGGGTTACTTTAAATACCAGCAAGCTAGAAAACCACTTCAGGTTAATTTTTTATCCCTTTCTTCTTTCATGCCTTTTGCTGGATTGCAGTTGTGGTTGTTTCATCCTTTTTAACTCTGTTGCATACATACGTGCTAAAGCTCTTTTAGACAAACCTAATTCCTGCAATAAATATGTTTGTTGGCCTCATTAAAGGCAGGGAGCTGCTCCCAAGTAAAACTCTATAGGATTTTATCTTTATCGTGAAAACCCTTTCAATAGGAACATGACCCTTCTCTAGGTTAAATCAGGTCCCTCTGATCCCGCATTCTTTTCTCACCATGGTTCTCGCAGGGATGTCAAATTCAATTTCATTGAGGGCCGCATCAAGGTTGTGTTTGACCTCGGGGTGGGGTGAGGGGAGTGGGCGTGGCCAAGGTGGCCGTGGCCAGTTCATCGTCACTCATGTCGGGGGCACCTGTGGCGGCCCAAGCTCTCAAGGCCCGGATCTGGCCCCCAGGCCTTGCGTTTGACACCCCTGCTCTAGTTGGTTCTCAGGAATTAAAAAAAAGAATACTGTCATCCTCTCCTATATGCGTGTAACCTAGTAGTAAAGATCAGTGTTGCCATGAATGCTCTGCTAGTGATGCTGACAGTCCACTTATTTTGCCTAGGATGTGTAGTGTCTGGCCACCTTTTGGATTTCACCCCTGCAAAACTCCCTACCTTCTTGCTCATCAGTGACGTTTTTGTCTCTCGTTTTTAAGGCAGTCCTAGCTTGCCATTCTGTGAACGGGCTGAAGGGAGCTCTTTTGAGCCCATACTGCCTCTTTGGCACCATATGCTTACAATCCCAGCAGGGTGCAAGCCAGTACTGTGTTGGCAGATGTCTCCTTGCCTTTTAATGAGGCATGAAACCCAACAACCAGGCTACCTCACACCACTTTCCTCTAGCAGCTGTAATCTTTTCTTCTCCGAGAGAAATTATGCTTGGGTTGTGACATATGCAAACCAGGCAGATTTTCCTTTAGACTTACCGTATATTTCGGAGTACAAGATGCACCTGAGTATAAGACGCACCTTAGTTTTTTGGGAGGAAAATAGGAAAAAAAAAATCTGCCTACCAGGTATTCATCTGGCTACCATCCTTAGTCTGGTCAGCTACAGCACATTATTTTATCCCCTGGTTAGGGCTGAAAAATAGCTTCTAAAGCACAGGTGATAGAGAGAAGCAATGAAAAAATCCTGCAAAGCCCGGATGATCCTTAGCACTGGGTTAGGTCTGGGAAAAAAAACGTTCTTCAGCAGGAGTAGCAATGAAAAAAGCCTGCAAAGATTGCTTCCCTCTTCACTTGCCTCGTTAGGGCTGGAAAAAAGCTTTGAAAAAGCTACATTTGGTGTATAAAACGCACCCAAATTATCAGCCTCTTTTAGGGGGGAAAGTGTGTCTTATACTCTAAAAAATACGGTATGTCTGTTTATTGCTCTTTTGCCACCTCCTCCTCCTCCCCCACACAACTAATCATCTTTGGAAGGAAAGAAGAGTTTCTGATTAAACCAAGATATGTTTGCTTGTTTGTGTAGCTTTCTGCTAAATTTACCCAGAATAATATAAGAGAAGATTGTAGTGAAGAGCGCAGGTTCCGCTCTCCACTGATGTCACTCTTCATTTACTACAGAAAGTAGGATGGCTTTTGGAACGATTTCTCATGCCTGGTTTATGCTGTTGCTCGCTGCTTCTCCACTTTTAGCTTCCTCCTGCTTTGCATTGCTTTTGTGTCTCTGATGGCTCCTCCCTCAGGATTGGTAGCCCTCCCCCACCCCCAACTCTGCCCTCTCCGTCGCCCCTTAAAATGGCAGCGTATGGAGGGAAAGAGCAATCCAGGTGAGCCTGCTGAGAAGACGCTGGAGCCCCGGATAGTAAAGATACTGCTTGATTAGTTAAGACAGAGACTAACCTCTATGGATGTAAACTTCGTGCTCACTTTATCATCATTTTCACGGAGTACAAATCCTTCAGCTGAAACTGCCGCTGTGGTCTCTGGTTATGACTACTATATAATACAGTTCAGAACTAGCACCTGTGTTTTTAACCAGGCAGCTCGCTCTCCGTGCCTCCGTGTCTCTCTCAAAAGCCATCGGAGGATATGCAGGGGTTGTCATTGTCGCAGAGGGGTTTTTTTGTGTGTTTTTTTGGCAGCAGCTTCTCTTCTCCCACTTTTGAACATCTGCCCTCATCAGGGTTTGTTTCTTTCATAATCAGTGACAGCTTGCAATATGCAGTTTCACCTTTTGAAAGCCAGGAAATAGTTTGATGCAGCCAATAGGCCAATCGTTCCCAAACAACGTCTAGAGAGAGCATTAGAATTTTCAGATGAAAACACTATAAGGTCTTGCGTTTGGCACTTAATCGAAAATGAATACATGTGTTTTTATTTCATTACGGAGGCCTGTAGAGCAAGGATGCCATGATGTCTAGGCATTAGATTGGTGACTCCTGGTTTTGCCAGCCTAACCCTAACCCGGGGGGGGGGGATATATTTGCAAAATGTCAGACACAGTATTACAGTCAAAAACTTACCTCTTTAGTCCATAGGGTAATCTCTTCTCTCTCTCTCTCTCTCTCTCTCTCTCTCACACACACACACACACACACACGGTGGAACATCTGCCATGATTCTGCCCCACCGTCCTGCAGATTTATCCTCACACCCCTGGACACATCTGTCTTGTGACAGTGCTTGCGAGTTTCAGAAGATGAAGTGGCACTCAAATGAAACAAACAAAACCTTAACAAGTTATGGCATTTATGTAGCTACTTACCAAGCACACCTAAATTATATTAAAGTAACCGAAACATCTTTACCATCCCCAAGTCATGTCACAACTTGTGAGCTCCCCTAAATGTTTGGAAATTGAAAGCTGGATAATTTGAGATGCCCTAAGCCTTCAAAAAGGGACAAAGATTAAAAGTGACTGCACTAGATAGCTCTGTGAGATGGGTCATCAACCACTTCAAACAGGCACTATAAATACCACACACAGACCAGTACACACTTTGCTAGAGAGAAGTTCCCCCGAGGATGGGCTCCAGCACGAGTCCGAAAGCTCGGAAGTCAAAAACCTCCGGTCCCAGTGACTGACCCAAATTGGTTCCTGCAGGTCCGCTGGATCCCCAGCGTAGTTGCTCAGTCATTTCTCTGTTCATTTCCTTTCCACTATTAGGATTATCATGCATAAGATAGGCAGACTTACACATTTTTAAAATAAAAAAATTAAACCGGAACAGGATGGTCTGAAGGAATGTAGGTACTATATTGTTTTTTTCCTTGGATTGAAAAAAAAAAAAGCTGGCTTGATTTGCATAGTAGAGGAAAGAGGTCTGACAACAAAGGTTAAAGATGCTCTGAATCTGTCCAACCTCTAGTGGGCAATATGTTGCATATTTGCTTAGGTAAAAAAAAAAGTTATAATACTGTAATGTGATTAATGTGGGGTTTATTTTCTTTTTCCTCGCTTTTAATGATCTTAGCAATAGATTGGAAAGATGGCAAAAAGCACAAGTATGGACGTCTATCTGAACCCCCTTCTCAGTATCAAGGTATGGATCGTTCTGTCTTCTTTTTTTCTTCGTTGGAGAATTAGGACGTAATTCTTCAGAAAAGGGGATGACAAATAGATTCTCATTTTAAAAGTGTCCACGAAGCTGCCGTATATTTAATTCACTTCATTTGATTAATTAAAATTAATTCTAGCTCCAGAGTTTCAAGCAGAGGCTTTCTTTAGCTCTTTTAAATGAGTTCAGGAAAAGATGCCAGAGACTTCCAAGGCTTTATAAAACAGATGCTTTTACCTGAAGAATCTTGGTCTCTGTGCTGATAAAGAAATCATATTCATAGGCGTCTGTTCTGGGCAAGCAGTTTGCAAAACCTGCTTGTGAACTGCAATAAGGATGCATATAGCTAATGAGTGCAATATCTCTGATGGACTCAGAACTCAATGTACAGTGCAACCTTGGTTCACGAGCGCCCCAGTCCACGACCAAATCGGTTCACGAACAAAATATCCGCTCAAAAATTACCTCTTTTCACAACCATATCTTCGGTTCCCGATAAAACACAGCCGCAGCGATTTTCCCTTCGGCTCCATTTTTTCCGTGTCTGCGCATGCGCAGTAAGTCATGCTTTCGTTCACGACCACATCGGATGCCGAGCGAAGTCCAGGAATGGATTGTGGTCGTGAACGGAAGTTCCACTGTATGCATATAATGATAGCATATTTCTATAAGCGTAATTGGCAGTGAGAACGATTCATCAGTGGAACAGCTTGCCTTCCAATATCGGGGGTGCTCCATCACTGGAGGTTTTCAAGAAAAGATTGGACAACCATTTGTCCAGGATGATATAAGGACTCCTGCCTTGGGCAGGGGTTGTATTAGAAGACCTCCAAGGTTCCTTCCAGCCCTGTGATTCTATGATCATTCTTTGCTTGAAGTCGCTGCCATTTTGATGAACATGATATATGTAAACCAAAGCAAGATGAGGTGTTTTCTTCGCTGGCTCATAGTTATTGACTTTTGTTGTTGTTGTTGTTCTTAGATGTGAAAAGTCTCATCTAATTCCCACATAACAGCATATAGTCGCAAGTTAATCTGTAGTATATAATTGTTCCTCTTGGTATCTATAAAAGGAGTCTTTTTTTTTCTTTTTCTTACAAAACAGAGGCTGGGGAGCCATCTAATCAGGAAAGCTGTGGTAGTGGAATTCAGGCTATCAGCAACAGTTGGACTAGTGGCCTTTTAAAGGCTCCAGGGCTTATATGTGGGAAGGATGTATCTATCCCTCATAAAATGTTCTGATGGTGACCTTCTCTTGTGCAGACCATACTGTTCAGCTCGTTGACTTGATAAAGTGGTGGCCATTAGTCCAGATAGTTTCAAAAGGAGGGTTGGATCAGAGGTGGTAGTAACTCCACGGTGACGTCACAAAGCCGGTTGCATTGGTGTCTCCGTGGGCGCCGCCATCTTGGATTTTTGCTTCTGCGCATGTGCAGAAGCTAGCTTTTTATTGCTGCACGTGCGCACACGCCACACGCGCAAACACAGCGCAATCCTGAGTGAACCGGCAGCAAAAATATTCACCACCCACCCCTGGATTGGATTCTTAGTGGGAGGGCCTTTTTATCACTATTGGCCCATGATGTCTAACTGAAATCCTTAAGCCAGGAGGACCGCTTTACTACTAAGACCTAATATTTGAGACCAACAGTAGGGAAGAAAATTGCCTTTTTATTTTGTTTACTGCGGAGACATGATTAGGCTGGGAATGCTTATTTAATTGGCTTGTATATGTGATATATGTATGAGTGTTTGTGTGTGTGTGTGTGTATGAGTGTTTGTGTGTGTGTGTGTGTGTGTGCTGTTTATGTGTATCTTTTCTTTTGAGTTAATTTTGCTGCATTCCCATAGTATGAGCCATATGGAGCTGGCAATATGAGCAAGCCCTTAGAGAAAAGAGGGCAAGTTGCCACTGAAAACATTTGGATGATTATCAAAATGTAACGAAGCTAATTGTTGCATGAAAAACTATAAAAACAAATGATGTTTTGTTAATTCTTTTATAAGCTGAAAACCCTTTTTTTTTTGCTGTATTAAAAGGTCATGTGGTAATTATTAAAGTGTGAAGTTCTATACTTGAGATGTATATTGTTAAAAGTACAATACTGGCTCAGCTTATACACCCTAGTAAACACTAAACCAAAGAATCAAATATAATAGGATTATCCATAGAATAACCAATGCCCAATCAAATAAACCATGCTAAGATTTGATGTGATGGTCTGAATCACAAAATACTCAAACTAGCCAACCTTTTTTTTAATCTTAGTTTAGCATAAGGCCATGCAACCTTTTTGATTCTATGTCCCTTTACAAAATCATTTTCAGACTGTGTACATGCCGTTGCCTTCTTATTATGCACAAACCATATTCAAGGCTGATTATTGCTATTTCCAAATCTTGACATAATAATCACATGAATCCAATTCAAAGCAGCCAGAAGTCACATGATCTGAGATTATATGATCTTAAGATAAGACAACTATTTAAGACAATATGCTATACGTAATATAATAATATAATAAATATTTATATTCAACTAGGAGAATCATATAGATCTAAGATAAGACAACCATTTCTCAGAAATGGTTAGGGTTTCCTGCTTAAGCAGGGGGTTGGACTAGAAGACCTCCAAGGTCCTTTCCAACTCTTGTTACTCTGTTATAAATGACAATCTTTTGCCAGACTGAAAATCTTACAGAACTCTGCAGCATGGCATCATCACGGTCATATCTGGCTTCTAAGGGCAGCATCCTCTAACTGAATCAAATGTCTCGCTAAAATTTATAGTCACATCCTTGGAAAATGCTGACCCAACATGATTTGTGAACACAGTAGCTGTATTGTATATTGAGATCCAATTCTGCACCCTAAATAGTTTCCTTTTATTCATATATTAAGTAGGCCAATTCATTTTAAGAGTACAGTACACAACTGTTGGAGGAATATTACTATATTCTTTTGCCTACCAATTAAAAACAGAAGAACCTGTTTTGGCTAACATGAGTATATTGCCAAAATGTCAGGTTTGTGTCTTCCCTTCTCCTTCTTGAATTCATGATACCTCCTATCCTGACACCGGTACTATAAACATATAGAGAATGATGAGCCAGGGGAAATCTTGTTATCACGATACAAAAACTGTAAAAATGTCAGTACGTTGAAGTAGACTTTAGAGAAAGGACCTCGATTCACAGCTTCATTGCCATGTCTCAAACGCTATAACATGTCATTCAGCCCTTAAACAGTCCATCTTGAATTCTTTGTTTGGGTGAGGAAGCTGTTTGTGGCAGAAACACCTTTATTTCTGATATTTACAAGCTGCTTTGGGAGACTTGTTAGCTAAGAGTGGGACGGAATGTTAAAAAAAAAATAAGTAAGCAACAATCTTTTTAATAACATGCAGTAATACCAGGATACCAAAGGCATGGAGGACACCTTCTGAAGAATAAAGGAAGAAGAATATAAAAGCATGTACTCTGATTCTGCTATAAAAGAAAACCCACTTGCTAGAACGAATACACTGCTGTGTGTCCCTGGGAAAACGAAACTGGAATATGCTATAAGGGCAGCACATAAACTAAAAGCTAAATTAGATTTAAGCTTTGGCTAAGTTAAAGGTTCTCCTCCTGTGCTGATCCTTTTATGACTAATACCCAGGTAATTTATCATGTCTCGGACCTCCATCCAGACCAAGAATTGTTGAAAAAAGAGTAGATTTCTTTTTTTTTTTTTCCTGCAAAGAGGCCTAAAAGGGCCCTCGGTAACCAGCCGAGCGACAAAACTGTTTATTAAAAGACCGAGTGGCTTTTTCAAGCTTGCCTCCAAACTTTTCGTCAAAGCCAACCTTTGTTTCTCCCTCTTCCCTTTAGGTCATTTTGCCTGGGATAAATACTTGAAAGAGACATGTTCCATCCCAGCTCCTTCCCATTGCTTCAAGCAGGTAATGGAGCATTCCATGTTCTAAAAGAGTTGGGATGAAGGGGTCTGCTTCTAGTCGGCTCCTATACAAGTATGGAATAGACTCCTCTGCCTTCTGTTGGTGGGAGAAGAACAAACAAAGCAGGTACCCGGTTGTAAATTCTATACTAGAACAGAACTATTAAAAAAAAAAGGTGCGCTAGGAGTTCTAGAGTTGATGAAAATAGCTCAGGAACCCTTAGTTCTCAGGTATCGCTGATTTAACATGGGCTGCGTGTACCAAAAGGGGGCAGGTAGTCCTCGACTTAACGACCACAGCTGGGACCAGAATTCCCGTTGCGAACGGAACGGCTGAGTCACGCTCAATTTTACAGTCTTTTTGTCCGTGATTGTTAACTGAATCGCTGCATTTGTTAAGTGAACCATACAGCCGTTCAATGAATCCAGCTTCCCACCCTTGACTTTGCTCGTTGGAAGGCAGCTGGGGGAAGGTTGCAAATGGCCTTTACGTGATTTCAGGACACTTGTAACCATCCGAAACAGATGCTGCTTGCTACACACTCGAATTTTGACCCTGGGGATGCTGCAATGATTGTGAGTGTGAGAGCCAGTTATAAGTCACTTTTTCAGTGCTGTTGTAACTTCAAATGGTCACTAAACGAAGGGTTGTAAGTCGAGGACTACCTCCATGTCCAGATAAGACATTTCTGTGTTTCTCTTACAAACTAACTCCAGGAAAAGGGAATTCATTCACTTATTACTTCTCGCTTGTGATCTCTCCCTCTCCTCTTTTTCCACGCTGCTTTTACTTCTTTTTAACACTGAAATCTATTAGAGGGAAAGAGACAGAAACAAAACAGACAACGTGAGGAAACTAGCCTGGACCAGGGGTCCCCAAACTTGGCAACTTTAAGACTTGTGGACTTAAACTCCCAGAATTCTCCAGCCAGCATAGAGTTGAAGTCCAGAAATCTTAAAGTTGCCAAGTTGGAAGACCTCTGACCTAGACCATTGCATACGCATTCATAATACATTATGATTGTTTTAGACTCGATGTAAATAATTGCTTTAGACTAAGCGTTAATTAAACAGGATTATTGTCATAATATCTGAGCTCAGATGTGACCTGCTGGGTATTGTCTTTGACTAGAATTTTAAAACAAGAGCCACTTTTGCATAGACGGAATGCGCTGTAGTAACCCAAGGGAAGGATTGCCAAAAAAAATAAGTCAATGTATAATTCTTAGCATGCCCATTGTTTTAATATCGTTTGCAAAGTGAAAGTACGAGAAGCAAAGATTTTGGATTACTGCGGAAGTATCAGATGTGATATGCTTGTAAAGGCACTGGGTGTAATTCCTAGCATGTTCCGTTCAATGGGATCAAAAGTAGGCAATATCGTAGGAATTGGGCAAATGGTCTGCCTGACTTGCATAAGGCAGCTTACCATGACCTCAAGAGTGTTCAATGAAGAAGGTAAGCATGGAACTGGTTTAGCATTAATAAAGTGGGAGCGTATGAAATTCTGCCTGTTTTACCTCAAAAGATACTGAAGAACAAAAGGAAGGAGAAAAGTTTAGGTTTTAATGTCATCAGTTGAAGAGAATTAATCTTCCACTGATGGTTAGATTCTCCTCTCTTCCCCTTGTTCCTTATCCTGTTAATTTCTCTTGGCATACTGACTGTGAATCGCAACCCCAAAAGTTTTGACTGACAGGAACAATGTAGGGAATGAGGAGGAAGGAAGAGGAGTTTGGGGGAGAGCATAAAATGAACTGCCTAAAGGATGAAGTGTGACTGAAAGCCTTGTTCTCCTCAGTCTTATGCCCCACCCAGCAATGAATTCAAGATCAGCATGAAGTTAGAAGCCCAAGACCCCAGAAACACCACGTCAACCTGTATTGCCACTGTGGTGGGACTGACAGGTGCCCGACTTCGATTACGTCTCGATGGCAGTGACAACAAGAACGACTTCTGGCGTCTGGTAGATTCTTCAGAAATCCAGCCCATTGGCAACTCTGAAAAAAATGGTGGGATGCTCCAGCCTCCTTTAGGTGAGTTGAAGCCTCCTTTGGCCCAAAAGAGGATTGCTGCTTTCATTAGTACCAGGAACGGTATCCCTGGCAGGTGATGTTTTTACAAATATGATGCTCGTGACAGACTTGAACATTGGGTGCAATCTAACAAAATGAAACTCAGTGGTGAAAAAAGTAAGGTTCTACAGGTAGCCATGAAAAACAAAATGCACAGGTACACAATGTATGTGGTACCTCGCTCAGTAGTAGTAACTGTGAGAGGGATCTTGGAGTCCTAGTGGACAACCATTTAAATATGAGCCAGCAGTGTGCAG